>OZ036002.1:11107198-11367198 GCA_964035015.1 Corallium rubrum
CTTCTGGAGCACGTTGAGTCGCCGCCATTAACTTACCCAGAAGGCTAGAGACGCATACCCTGACGTCATAGTTAGAACCTTCCAGAGCCTTCAGACATATGGAGAGAAGAGTCTCTAGCTCTGATGTGTACGTGAAGTTCGCATGTTTTAGCAGCTCTTTGGTACACTGTAAAAATGAAAAGGTCAAAAGTCAAAATCATACGCAAGGCCTAGCAACATTCGTAAAAAGGTCCTGCCCAGAATCGTTCTGGCCCTTCGAGTGTTCCTGGGATCTAGCGTAGCGACAGTATATAATATATAACAAGCATAAGGATGTCTGCGAAGATTTTACCAAAGATCTTGGCGATCGAAAGAAGGAAATTATGGAATATACTCCAATTGGAGCTCGAAATGAAAATTTAACTGTTTAACTTTCAACTTTTGGCGGTTGCAGAAGCAAAGCTAGTGATAAGAAAGGTAGGCCAGTGAACCTTCGTCGATCCGAGGTGAGTAGGCCTGTATTATTTTATGCAGATGGAAATAGTAAATGTCGGTAAACACTTAGGACATCATAATATCACAATATTTTACGCAGATGGAAACAGTAAATTTCCACGAGGAAAACACAAGGAAAATCAGTATCATATCGGAGGTTTGAATATCGGAGGAAGAAATTACATAAATTAAGCAAACTTTTACCCCAATCTTCTCTTAATGAATACTAATTTGTTTGAGATGCTGTATCAAACACTAGGAGGAGTGTTTCATCAGGATATCCAAACACCTCGAAGTTTATTCAAAAACCTCGGCTTCGCCTCGGTTTTAAACAAACGTCTCGGTGTTACGATATCCTGATGTAACACTCCTCCTCGTGTATGATATATTACGTATTACATAAAGTCGCATGCATCGTTAACAAATCATTCCTACCTGGCCAAAAACGGCCCCTTTGCTGCGTCACGCTGTGTACCGCCAGACAATTTTACTTGTTAAAGCGCTTATATCACTTGTGGGGTTTTAACGTATTTGAATAGAGCAAAAAGTTAGTTAATAAGTTATTTTGCCGTTTTGGATTTACTTTAATAGTTTCTGAGATATAAGCCTCTAAATAAACCAATTTCGACTTCTCGCAAAAAATTTCCGTCGTTCATTCTCAAACACGGGGGTCTGGGGACTCAGGAACCTAAGCTGACCGTCTTCTTAGTTGGAACTCTCGTGTGTACTGGAAAACGGGTGTGAGCTATACATTTCGATTTTTCAGTCAAATATACGTGTTTTTGTGAATCAATAAGCCAAAACATAGTTGTTTTGGATTGATCGTTCCTGAGTCCCAGGCCCCCAAGGTGTTAAAATGAACGACGGAAATTTTTGAGAATTGGCGAGTTTCAGGGTGTTGCGCGCGCATCGTTTTTCAAAAAAACTGGCAAGCTCCACCCAAAGTAAACATACTGTTTAAAATAAACAAAGTGTAGAAACAGTTTCTGGATATAAAACATTGTTATTCTGCTGTTGTTGGCTCGCTAGCAAGTCTGTTTGACATCGCTTACTTTGTGGGGAGCCCGCCAAGAGCCCGCCAATTCCTTTCCAAAACGATGCGCACGCAACACCCTGAAACTCGTCTATTGGCATGTTCAGAAGCCAATATGTCAGGAACTATTTGACTAAATCAAAAACGGCAAAATAACTTATTAACTGATTTTTTCTGCTCTATTTAAATACGTTAAAACCCCACAAGTGATACAAGCACTTTAAAGAGAGAACCCTCAGATATCATAGGCAGCAATGGGTTAACAAGTGATTAACCCATTCCTGTCCGAGCTGGCCAAAAATTGCACCTTTATTCTGTCTAACGCCAGACGATTTTACTCGTCAAAGGAAGAACCCTCGCACATGCAAGGCAACAATGGATTAACTGCCAGATCTTCGTTGTTGATTGGAGGTAAGTGCCATAGGTGGCCAAGGCTAAGCAAACTAGCCGAAAGCAATGAGCAAAGCAACATAGCAAGCAATTTCGCAATCCCGACGTTCGGGGCAAGCAATTGTGCAATCCCAACTTCGGGGCAAGCAATTGAGCAATCCTGACTTCGGGGCAAGCAATTGAGCAATCCCGACTTCGGGGCAAGCAATTGAGCAATCCTGACTTCGGGACAAGATTGTAAGCAGTAAGAGGTCACCATGACAACTCTGCCAAGGCAGACCTCCTGGCACCTGTCACACTGAGTAATCAGTGGAATATGTATTATGTATAACACGAGTCTATAACTTTACTTACCTGAAAAAGTGTGGGGGAAGGGTGGGGGGAACAAGCGACAATCCAAAATGCAAAAGACACGAGAGCTGAGCAACAGGCTAGCAAGCAAAGCCAGCAAAGATAGCAGCAACGCTACAGACACAAACCCCGCCAAATGGGAACAGTGCGTGTGCGCCTCTGGGCCTCCTCAAGACCTTGGGACTCCCCAAGATCGTAAGTGGTAGTCCACTGGCTAACTACATCAACAGTTAACTTTGCTTAAATTACATTTAACCCCATTTAATACAGTGTTTAAGCAAAGTAATAACACTTGATTACCTCTGCTGCTGCACATCGTACGGCCATTGAACGATCTACAAGAGCTGTGCGGATTGATTTAAATATATCTTTATGACATGACGAAGCCGCTGAACCTAGACCACCGAGAATCCGCTGGCAACAAAGCAGAATTTCACAACGACCCTGGGACTAAACCAAAGAAACCATAATAACAATAAGAATAAAATCATAGTAACGAGAATAAAATCATAGTAACGAGAATAAAATCATAGTAACGAGAATAAAATCATAGTAACGAGAATGAAATCATAGTAACGAGAATGAAATCATAGTAACGAGAATGAAATCATAGTAACGAGAATGAAATCATAGTAACGAGAATAAAATCATAGTAACGAGAATAAAATCATAGTAACGAGAATAAAATCATAGTAACGAGAATAAAATCATAGTAACGAGAATGAAATCATAGTAACGAGAATAAAATCATAGTAACGAGAATGAAATCATAGTAACGAGAATAAAATCATAGTAACGAGAATAAAATCATAGTAACGAGAATGAAATCACAGTAACGAGAATAAAATCATAGTAACGCAGGGCTTTCAGCATTATTTCAAGTAGTGTAATAAAAGTAGCGTGCTGCGTAGGCAGTGTAGAAACAACACTCGAAATATAGTAAGGTTAGATATACTGCCGAAACAGAGTAGTTTTAACAGTTTTTTGGTGAGTAGGGGTGGAATCGGAACTTAACTTAGTATAAAAGGAGGCATCACTGAGTTGACGAAGAGCTTCTTGTCGGTACAAGTCAGATCTCCAGACACCACCTTTGTCCGCAGGTTTGATGACAACGTCATTACGACTACGCAATGATTGAAAAGCTAGAAGTTCCTCTTTATTGAGGTTGGAAGCCCTTTTGGGGCGTGAATGGTTTAATCTGTCAATTTCATGGCGGCACTGTCGAACAAAAAGATCAAGAGACGAAAATTGGCCTTCAGGTGGAGACCAAGAAGACTTTTTAGGGTTGATTTCCTCAAAGACATCCGTATTAAAGGTGGAGGACTGATTATGAAAATGGGCTTTTAGGCGTAAACGGCGGAAAAAAGCTTCAGTGTCTTCTTTGACTGAAAATAAATCAATGGGCCCGAAGTTGGGAACGAATTTGAGACCTTTCGATGAGAAAGTATAGGCGGCTGTGAGGTAAACGGGGAATTTTTATCTTTAAACTACAACTAAAGCCATTCTAATACACTGTAATAAAGAACAACTGCTCAGACATTTTATTATATCGGATTTTATCAAATTTTACAAATTTTCAGTCTTATATAGAAAAATGATATTTAGCTAGTTCAGTATCAGTGTCACTGAACACTGCCACATTGACCACATGCTATGATCGAAGGTGCACAGTGCTTTTCTTTTGATACATTGAGTAATCAAATTATTATGCATCAAAAAACCAGTCCTGGGCCGAGAACCATAACGGATACATTTCGATAGGATTACTCGAAGTACTCGTTTTCCCGAAACAATTCAAGATGGACGAAGTCAATATTTTTGAACGAATACAAACATCGATTGTTTTCAAAAAAGGAATAAAAATAGACAAGGTTGAGTAAAGAATAACTTTATTTTGATGCTTAAAGTAGAGAGAAAGGTGCAGAGCAGATATTTTGATATTTGAAAGAAAAGTAGCCGGCGGTAAACCTCGTGGCAACCGGCGGAGCACCGCCAGGCGCCGCCTTATTTTGAAAGCCCTGGTAACGAGTATAAAATCACAGTAACAAGAACAAGAGTATTAAGAATGAGAATGAAGGCAGTGAGAATGAAGATAGAAATGAAAATGAGGAAGACAACAAGGACGGAGATGGGGAAAGTAAACATGTCACTTGCAGAAGATGATAGGAGATAAAGAGAATGGACATAAATGCAAACGAGACGGTGGGTAGAAATGAAGAAGAGGAAAGAAATGAAAAAGAGAATAGAGATGAAGAGGATAGAAATGGGGGTAGAAATAGAATGGAAAATAAAGAAAAATTGAGACGAGGAGAAGGATAGAGATAAAAAGAGATGGTAAGTAGAAATGATGAGAAGTAATATATGTATATATATAAATTAACTAACTTCAGCATTCTTCATTGCTTTTATAAGTATCTGAACAGTTTCTGGGGCTGAGCCACCAACCTATTAAAATAATTAAAAAAAACAACAACAGCTCAACAAACAAGTCACAGTTAACAATGAAAGTTCCATGCACCAACACTTACTTACAGACTAGTTACAGTACCTACCATTCTTCCAAGTTTTTCAAAAATTGTTCCAATGGTCGCCATAGCAGCCCTAAAAAAGTGAAAAATTCATTATAGTACTTTAAATCACACTCCACTTGAGTTGATTTTTGGTGAATGGTGGTAATAACTGATTAAACTATGTCAAAAGACAGTATGCTCTTTTGAGATTACGCTAGGTCATAAAACATCACACTAGGTTGTAAGACGTTACACTATATTGTAAGACGTTATGCTACATTGTAAGACGTTACGCTATATTGTAAGACGTTATGCTATATTGTAAGACGTTATGCTATACTGTAAGATGTTATGCTACACTGTAAGACGTTACGCTATATTGTAAGACGTTACGCTATATTGTAAGACGTTACGCTATATTGTAAGACGTTACGCTATATTGTAAGACGTTACGCTACATTGTAAGACGTTACGTTGCATTGTAAGACGTTACGCTATATTGTAAGACGTTACGCTATATTGTAAGACGTTATGCTACATTGTAAGACGTTACGTTGCATTGTAAGACGTTACGCTATATTGTAAGACGTTACGCTATATTGTAAGACGTTACGCTACATTGTAAGACATTACGCTACATTATAAGACGTTAGGCTATATTGTAAGACGTTACGCTATATCGTAAGACGTTACGCTATATTGTAAGATGTTACGCCATATTGTAAGACGTTATGCTACACTGTAAGACGTTACGCTATATTGTAAGACGTTACGCTACATTGCAAGACGTTACGCTACATTGTAAGACGTTACGTTGCATTGTAAGACGTTACGCTATATTGTAAGACGTTACGCTATATTGTAAGACGTTACGCTATATTGTAAGACGTTATGCTACATTGTAAGACGTTACGTTGCATTGTAAGACGTTACGCTATATTGTAAGACGTTACGCTATATTGTAAGATGTTACGCCATATTGTAAGACGTTATGCTACACTGTAAGACGTTACGCTATATTGTAAGACATTAAGCTATATCGTAAGACGTTACGCTATATTGTAAGACGTTACGCTATATTGTAAGAAGTTACGCTACATTGTAAGACGTTACGTTGCATTGTAAGACGTTACGCTATATTGTAAGACGTTACGCTATATTGTAAGATGCTTTCAACATCGCATTCAACAACACTGACCAACATTGTTGAACGATATTGAAAACGCGGGTGGCCAAATGAATTCAACATATGTTTGTAAGATGTTACGCTACGTTATAATACGAATACGCTACGTTATAATCCGCTACCTTGAAAGACATTCCAGTTTAGAAATGCAGCTTATTAAATTTAAAGATTTTCCCAAAGAATTATTGAAAGACCAGCACTGCGGTTCTTACAACAGTGCGACTTCTAGTCCAGAAGATGCAGTAGCTTATATTTGACTTGCTCATTCCAGTTTCATCATGGTCATCTGGTTTCAGTGGTTACATTCTCATTCTAGTACCCACCTTTTCCCCCCTTCCTCTCTCGAGGATATACTTACAATTTAACCGAAAGGCTTGCGTTTGCATCATCTTTTCCTTTGATAATGTCAGTGCATACATTCACCGTATCAAAAGCACTGAACTGATCGCCATTAAGATATAGCAGAGCAAAACATCGTCCAAGGAGTTGTCTAGTTGGTGGACCACAGTCACCATAAAGTTGCTTAGTTAGTGCAGCAACTAATTCTTTTTGACTAGCTTTCAGATCAGCCTGAACATGAAAAAAATCCAAATGCAAATACTGTAGTAGGTTCTTATATGCAGGTTTTTAGTTTTTACTGTACAGTACAGTACAGTATTGTACTGCACTGCACTGCGCTGCGCTGTACTGTACTGTACTGCACTGTCCTGCACTGTACATACTGTACTGCACTGCACTACCCTGCACTGCCCTGTACTGTACTGCACTGTACTCGACTGTGCTATACTATACTGTACTGTACTGTACTGTACTGTACTGTACTGTACTGTACTGTACTGCACTGTACTGCACTCTACTGTACTATACTATACTATACTATACTATACTATACTATACTATACTATACTATACTATACTATACTATACTATACTATACTATACTATACTATACTATACTATACTATACTATACTATACTATACTATACTATACTATACTATACTATACTATACTATACTATACTATACTATACTATACTATACTATACTATACTATACTATACTATACTATACTATACTATACTATACTATACTATACTTTTCTATACTATACTATACTTTTCTATACTATACTATACTATACTATACTATACTATACTATACTATACTATACTATACTATACTATGCTATGCTATGCTATGCTATGCTATGCTATGCTAGACTAGACTAGACTAGACTAGACTAGACTAGACTAGACTAGACTAGACTAGACTAGACTAGACTAGACTAGACTAGACTAGACTAGACTAGACTACATACATACATACATACATACATACGCTACATACTACATACTACTACATACATACATACATACATACTACTACTACACTACCCTACACTACACTACACTACACTACACTACACTACACTACACTACACTACACTACACTACACTACACTACACTACACTACACTATACTATACAGTACTCTACTCTACTCTACTCTACTCTACTCTACTCTACTCTACTCTACTCTACTCTACTCTACTCTACTCTACTCTACTCTACTCTACTCTACTCTACTCTACTCTACTCTACTCTACTGCACTGCACTGCACTGCCTGCATGTAAGAACCTAGAAAGTTATCAACCAGTGTATGTAGAGTACAGGTACTGTAGTTCCAGTATTAACTCACAAGTGTTTTCTTCTTAAGGAATTATAAGAACCTATTTAAAAATCTAAAAAGCCTAAATTCTCAGTTGACACCAAAAATATTCATGATCTTTTTAGGCTAACTTGGAACATAAGTCTTTTTTCAGACTGTCAATTTTATCTAGGCTTGGTTTCCTGCTGATATGGTTTTGGAGCAGCTGCAATAACCAAACCAAGATTTTATCTGAACTGTAAGAATTCCGTAACTACCATACTTCATGTAAGGTCATGTAGGTTGTGTTTAGGTCCATTTGAAGTTAGGGTTAGGGTTAGCACTAGTGACTACCAGAAACAACCATGAACCACCATATGTATATTATAATTACTGGTATGCATGTATATACATGTATATTATGTACCTGTATGCAAACTATTTTTTAGTCCTAACACAAAGTATTCACCCCAGACTGGAAAGTTTGTAAAATGCTCTAAAATCACTGATTCTGACACCCATTCACTCACTCACTCACCCCTCCCTTCATCAACTCACTCATTCTCTCACTCACTCCATCACTCACTCACTCATTCTCTCCCTTCATCACTCCCTCCCTTCCTCACTCACTCTTTTCCTCACTCTATCACACTCTTTTCCTCACTCTATCACACTCTTTTCCTCACTCTATCACTCTCTCCCTTCATCACTCACTCTTTTCCTCACTCTATCACTCACTTCCTTCATCACTCACTCTTTTCCTCATTCTATCACTTTCTCCCTTCATCACTCACTTTCTTCCTCACTCTCCCTTTGTCACTTACTCTTTTCATCACTCCATCACTCACTCCCTTCATCACTCACTCTTTTCCTCACTCACTCTTTTCCTTACTCTATCACTCGCTCCCTTTATCACTCACTCTTTTCCTCACTCACTCTTTTCCTCACTCTATCACTCACTCCCTTTATCACTCACTCTTTTCCTCACTCACTCTTTTCCTCACTCCATCACTCGCTCCCTTTATCACTCACTCTTTTCCTCGCTCACTCTTTTCCTCACTCTATCACTCACTCCCTTCATCACTCACTCACTCTTTTCCTTACTCTATCACTCGCTCCCTTCATCACTCACTCTCCCTTCATCGCTCACTCTTTTCCTCACTCACTCTTTTCCTTACTCTATCACTCTCTCCCTTCATCACTCACTCTCCCTTCATCACTCACTTTCTAGCTTCCTCACTTCATCACTCTCTCCCTTCCTCACTCACTTTTTCCCTCACTCTATCACACTCTTTTCCTCACTCTATCACTCTCCCCCTTCGTCACTCACTCTTTTCCTCACTCTATCACAGAGTTGGACTGGCTTCATATTAGGGGCGGGGCCATTAGGGAGAGGGGTGCCATCAGGGTTTCTTTCAGAATGTTTAACAAGGGGGCAAAACAGGTAATACTTACTACGTGTGGGCAAGGAGCACCAAAGACTCGACCAACTTCTAGGAGGGAACGGGGGCATGCTCCCCCAGAAATTTTTGAATTTTAGAGTCTCTGAAATAGCATTTCCTGCATTTGAGGGGGTTTTGAAAGAGTTTTGAAGGATATAAAATACCAAACAAAATATTCAAATATACTCATTTTATATAGGAATACACCATAACATGCAAGGCATACATAATGAGGACATGTTGTCATACATGGACAAATCATTCAACTCACATTGTGTGTACCATTAAATACTGATTAAAATGTAAAACAACTATAAATCCAAAATCTGGTTTTTAAATAGGAATTGCACTACATATCAAATATAATATTATACAACGGGAAAGGGGCACAGTAACGGCATCCTAAGGGGGTGCATGTGCCATTGGCACAATGGCATATAGGCAGGACTCGACTGGGGCCCCAGCCCCAGCCCTGGCCCTGGCCCCGGCCCCGGCCAAAATTGGCAAATTTGGCCAGGGATTTTCCATTCATAATAGACAGGTGAGTAAGTTAAAAAAAAGCATGTATGAGCACCTGAGCGGTATGACAAATCAAGTAAAAGTTACAACAGTTTCAAAAAAATCGACAAAATTATATCGAAAGCAACAAACAGAAAAGGTACGTACCATTTATTCTCGTAAAATGTTTCCAATATGGCTGACGATAGCAATAAACCGCTGTCCAGTAAATTCCACTGGCCTATCTAGATCCCGCTTAAATAACATCGCTCAACATCACATAATATCAATGCTCGACCAGTCCCCGGCCCGGGCCAAAGTCATGCACCCCCGGCCCCAGCCAAAATCATGCCCCCGGTCGACCACTGCATAAAGGGCCAGTCTGACTCTGCTCTATCACTCTCTCCCTTCCTCGCTCACTCTTTTCCTCACTCTATCACTCGATCACTCCCTTCCTCACTCACTCTTTTCCTCACTCTATCACTCTCTCCCTTCCTCGCTCACTCTTTTCCTCACTCTATCACTCTCTCCCTTCCTCGCTCACTCTTTTCCTCACTCTATCACTCGATCACTCCCTTCCTCACTCACTCTTTTCCTCACTCTATCACACTCTCCCTTCCTCACTCACTCTTTTCCTCACTCTATCACTCTCTCCCTTCCTCACTCACTCTTTTCCTCACTCTATCACTCGATCACTCCCTTCCTCACTCACTCTTTTCCTCACTCTATCACTCTCTCCCTTCCTCACTCACTCTTTTCCTCACTCTATCACTCGATCACTCCCTTCCTCATCACTCTATCACTCGATCACTCCCTTCCTCACTCACTCTTTTCCTCACTCTATCACTCTCTCCCTTCATCACTCACTCTTTTCCTCACTCTATCACACTCTTTTCCTCACTCTATCACACTCTTTTCCTCACTCTATCACTCTCTCCCTTCCTCACTCACTCTTTTCCTCACTCTATCACTCTCTCCCTTCATCACTCACTCTTTTCCTCACTCTATCACACTCTTTTCCTCACTCTATCACACTCTTTTCCTCACTCTATCACACTCTCACTCTATCCTCACTCCCTTCATCACTCACTCTTTTCCTCACTCTATCACACTCTTTTCCTCACTCTATCACACTCTTTTCCTCACTCTATCACTCTCTCCCTTCCTCGCTCACTCTTTTCCTCATCACTCTATCACTCGATCACTCCCTTCCTCACTCACTCTTTTCCTCACTCTATCACACTCTTTTCCTCACTCTATCACTCTCTCCCTTCCTCACTCACTCTTTTCCTCACTCTATCACTCACTCCCTTCATCACTCACTCTTTTCCTCACTCTATCACTCACTCCCTTCATCACTCACTCTTTTCCTCACTCACTTTCTTCCTCATTCTATCACTCTCTCCCTTCATCACTTACTTTCTTCCTCACTCTCCCTTTGTCACTTACTCTTTTCCTCACTCTATCACTCACTCCCTTTATCACTCACTCTTTTCCTCACTCACTCTTTTCCTTACTCTATCACTCACTCCTTTTATCACTCACTCTTTTCCTCACTCACTCTTTTCCTTACTCTATCACTCACTCCCTTCGTCATTCACTCTTTTCCTCACTCTATTACTCACTCCCTTCATCACTCACTCTTTTCCTCACTCACTCTTTTCCTTACTCCCTTCATCACTCTCACTCACTCCTTCCCTCAGTCTGTCACTCACTGACACTCCTTTCATCACTCACTCTGACTCTGCTACAGTACTTACTCTTGACTCTTGTCACACCCTCTGCAACTTGTAATACAAACTTTCCAGTCTGATACTCACCAATAATTCTACAATAATATCCTCTTGCCATTAATACACTGTAGCTTAATATAATATAATTTCAAAAATTCTCCCTTTTCTACCACAATTACAATATATTATTATACCACGGGCAAAAATCCTTCAAAGCTGTCTAGCTGAGAAGCTAAACATAAATTTACTCTAATTACTGATGTCAAAGTCGGCCCATATTTTCTACCAGTAATCATACTATTCTAAGGATTAAACACGTCTATAAAATATTTCTTTTAGAAGTTCACAAATATACCTTTGAAACGACACCCAAGCTTTCTTCAAAGTTCTTCAACCACTCATACACAAATACTGGTCGTTTCTTCTCTGGAAGTCTTTGATATTCGCGTTCATTGAACATTATTAGCTCGCCGTAAGCTTGAGACATAGTGCTAATCAAGAAAATGCACGGTTGAAGGACAAAAACAATGAGAAAAGCTACTACATCTCAAAGAACAGACATAATTCCTGCCATTCCGCCATGTTTTACGTTGTTTCCCGAACATGAAACGAGAGTTTCCGAAACCGTTTCCTGAAAGTCGGTCAGCGCGTTCCCAACTAAAGCAGAATTTTCTTTTTTGGGAAGAACACACTCAAAACAGCCTTTTGGTGTTCTTTTCACTAGTAAAAATCTCTTAACCGCGTACCAAATATTGGTCTGTCCGAATCGATGTCCTGATTTTAGTCATGCATTGCATGTGCTCCCTCTAGTCTCGCCCCCCTTTCCCTTCGCATATGATCCTTTAAAGTGTCTATGAAGTGAAAAATTCGTTGGCATTTTTGTTGTTTTATTGTACAGAGGAGCATGGCAGGAGCACTCACTGAAAATTTCAAGAGAATCTGATGCGTAGTTTTCGCGTTATCAACTGTCAAAATTTGCCGTGGATAATTTGTTTTGGCGAAATTTGGGCTTCTTGGTAACAATGCCTTATGACGTACGCAGATGGATCATTAATAGTGAAATCTATTGTTCTTATGCATAGTTGTCCATCTGCGTACGTCACAAGCATTGTTTCCGAAAGCCCAATTTTTCTCCAAGAACGAACTAGCCATGGAAAACTTTGAGAGTTTATAGCGCGAAAACTACGCATCAGATTCTCTTGAAATTTTCAGTGAGTGCTCCTGCCATGCTCCTCTGTACAATGAAACAACAAAAATGCCAACGAATTTTTTATTTCATAGACACTTTAAAGGCTCATTTCCACTCAGGAAAATTTTCCTTGGACGGTTCACTAGTTTCACCCGAGAGCTCATAAGACAAAGAAAAAATTTCTGTCCAAGGAACATTTTCCTGAGAGGAAATGGGCCTTAAGGATCTTAAAGGGGCAGTAAGATGAAAAATCTTTTATTCAATTTTAATTTGATTTTATCTGCAAGTACTTTCGGTCCGTATGATGAAGTACAGTATAGCGTTCTCTCATCATATATATCCCAGAGATATTCAAGTTTTTGTAACATGTAAATGAGATACCTTGTTATATCAAGACATCTACTACACACAGATCAAATAAACTTCCCCAAATAAGGAATATATCACGCAATAGCTGTGTACATTGCAATGTGCCATTCGTATTAGGACAGCTTCAAAGTTTCAGCATAATCTACCTATTATTACCGTAGATATTCCTCCTCTATGGAATTAGTAGAGTAGATGACGTCATGACTCATAAGGTATCTTATTTGCAATTTCTTTTTAAAACCCGTAAATATCTTTGGAACAAGATGAGAAATTGAGCAGCGTAGAGGCTATTCTTCTTTATTTTACTGATTTTAAAAACACTTCTGAATAAAATCAATCATTGAGATACATAGACAATTCTGGCGTCTTGCTGCCCCTTTAAAAGCTTTGCAAAAATATGACCCAACGTTAGGAAAGGTTTTTGGGCGACTTTTGCTCGAAATTAAGGTCTTATAATTTAATATATCTTAAAGATTTCCTTATTATTTTGTTAAAAACTAATCTCAGCAGTTTACCACTTTTTCACTTTGGTCTATTAATATTGCAGTGGCGTCATAATAGCCGTTCGACAGCTGTAGCCCCCTGTGCGTCAAGGTGTTTAATTTGCATATTAAAGACATTAAACAAACTGAAATATCTTAACGAAAGATATACGAAGCAACGAAACGAAAAACGGCAAAAGACTCTTTTTCTTTCCAATTTCATTTTCGCTCCACAGACACTTTAATTGGTTGAATAGTACCGGAGGTAAAAAGTGCAAAAATGCAAACTCGTGACACCCAAGAAACCCCCCCAAAAACAAGCCGAAACCCACAGTGGCCCGAGTAATGATTTAATATGCAGATATGCTTTTCGGCGTAAGCGGAAACGCAAATATTCATTATCATCATTACGAACCAATGAAGATGGATAATTTGACAAGACAATTACAAACGATTTAATTCTTAAGTCAATTATTTACCCCTCAAATGACAGTGTTGCGGTGGTAACGCCAAACGCTTACTCAATAAATGGATTATCCTTCTCGTGACCGGCCTACCTATATATTTTTGCTGCACTTTCGGTCAAAGTTGAACGATAGTTGAATATATAAACATGGCTGCAATAGTAGACGAAAGCGCTGAAGTTGACTCTGAGCAGACTAGAGACAAAACAACACAAGACTTCTTGACAGGATTGAAGGAGCGAGAGACTCTGAAAACGCAACTAGGCGAACGGGAGAAAGAACTTGGAGCAATCAAATCTCAAAATTACGACTTGGTCAAGAAGATTGATGAACTTAAGAAAGAGGTACCGACTGTTTTGTATATAGAAAACGCGTTGATGACTAAAACGCTTTATCCGTAATGTGACATGAGTATAGATATCAAGTTTAAGACGTTGTCACTATCCTAGGGTATCCAATATCAAATATAAATCAGGTTAGTTATAACCAAGATTATTTAATAGTTGAGTCGGTTTTCGAAAAAACATTTTTCAAACGAAAAAACAAAAGCAGTTGGGCCTGCGGGCCCCTCGGGCTGTATTTGGCTAAAAGCCTCGGTTCTCGGTAATTAACTCTTACTTAACATGCAATAAAGGAACGCACAGGGCATGCAAGTAAATAGGTACCCCCCTCAAAGACCGCGTCGTTGTGCCTATGGCATCAATAATAACTTGTGAAAATCTACATGTTTGGTGTTGTGCAGCGTGCAGTTAAGGAGAACTAGGTCATAGGGCGCAGAAGACGTCACGGGACCCAACTTAGTTGATGAAAACGATGAATGTAAAAGCGAAAATAATCTATTGTCAAAATGAAATGCAATTTGAAAATCTAATCTCATTTGGACTGAAATATTTCATAAAAATGATGACACACTGTGAACAAAAATGTGATTCAAGACCGTTATATTTTGCTCAAAAGAGCAGACAGACAGACAGACAGACAGACAGACAGACAGACAGACAGACAGACAGACAGACAGACAGACAGACAGACAGACAGACAGACAGACAGACAGACAGACAGACAGACAGACAGACAGACAGACAGACAGACAGACAGACAGACAGACAGACAGACAGACAGACAGACAGACAGACAGACACATTTATTTGTGCATATGACCCCCCTAAGATCTTGTCACTTTTGCACTTCTCATGTCAAGGCTGAGAGCGCAGGCCCTACCAAGGTATGGGGACCAGGGCACGTGCCCAGTGCCCTTTTGACCACAGGCAGAGGACCACAGGGTTAACTGGGCCTTGATATTGTGGGAAACACACCCACACGCATCCTTCGCATTAATAATGGTAACGGTATATAACCACTGATCTCAAATAATAGACTCATTATACTGGATAGAGCATCAGGTGCTCGCTGTGAAGTCGGAATAAATTAGCGGCGACCATTTCAGGTGGGACCCACTTGGTTTTCATATACAGCCACTTTTAAGTTCTCGCATAGCGACAGATACATGTCACAAAAATTTAGCTGGTTTTCGTTAAAAATCCGATCACTTAAAGCGAAAACCAGAGGCGAAAACTATATATGATTCAGCAATATTGTGGGTCCCACCGGATATGGCCGCCGCGAGATTTTTACCCTCGCTTCCGACTTCAATCTTTGCCACGCGCGAAACAGAAGATGCTCTATCCAGTATAAGGAGTCTATTAGTTGAGATCAGTGTATATAACCTTCCCCGGTAAGTCGTTATGCAGATGTGACATCAAAAATGTATAATTTGCATATTAAACAAACTGAAATATTTAAAGTGTCACTGTGATGAAAAATCGTCAGCCTTTTTTTTTACCTTGTCATAAAGTACATTTAAAATGAGGATGAACGGCGTTGGTGGTTTGTAAATATCTCATCTCGTTCAAGAGATATTCACGTTTTGGAAATATGCAAATTATATGGCTGATGACGTCATTTTCTCCAAACGAGAGAAATGAAAATCGTAAAATTAGGAATATCTCTAGAAATAAACAATAGAAAGTGCTAAAATTTTGCATGCTTATCGTATTAAATTAAATACGTTTTACTGTGGAACTTTAGTTGTTTTCGTGGAAACTGCTAGTTCCTGGCCCCCTCCAATGATAAAATTAAATTTGCTTATTTATCAGCAATCAAGTAGCGTTTACTCCAGCGAATAGAAGTGAAGATTAGGGTTTATGTAGGCATTGTAATTCAAACGTTTAAATCTTTCTATTTTTAAACAATGAGGCAAAAATGATAATTCCTTTTTTAAGGTTTAGAGTAACCTGTGAGCATGCGCTCAACATGGCAATCACAAAAGTTCCACAGAGAAGTGTATTGTATTGGATACTATAAGCATACAAAGTTTAAGCGCGTTCTATGGTTTATTTCCAGAGATATTCCTTATTTTACAATTTTCATTTCGCTCGTTTGGAGAAAATGACGTCATCAGCCATAAATTTGCATATTTCCAAAACGTGAATATCTCTTGAACGAGATGAGATATTGACAAACCACAAACGCAATTCACCCTCATTTTAAATGTACTTTATGAGAAGATAAAAAAAAAAGACTGACGATTTTTTCATCATAGTGACACTTTAAGGTGGGCTTGACAATCTAAATCACAAGAAATTATCGTTTTTCCCCACAAAAAGTTTTGCACATAGCTCTAGTGCATGGTGGTCTTGGTTATTGAAAAGTTTTACACTCCAGAGTCGGACTGGCTTCGTACTAGGGACGGTGCCATTAGGGAGAGGGGCGCAGTTAAAAAAATAAATCAATAAATAATGACATTGGCCTACTAAGGCGCATTACAGACAAATTTGCCCACAAGCCTCTGTAAATAGAAAGATTATGAAATTGGTGATTGTTGTGATTGTTCTCCCATGTATGATGAACTCACAGAAACTTTATAAAAGAACGACACGAAAGTGGCCAACAGGCTTATCATTTGCCGGAATGAAATATATCTTACGGAGCAGCAACTCTCCTGTCTACCACTTGCTACCACACACAACATGAATTTAAGAAAGCAAAATATTCAGTAACAAACTACATGCAATGGCCAGCCATACTATTTTATATCTATTTTAGTAAATATAGTTCATAGGGCGCAGTTGTGGTATTCTAACGGGGCGCGTGTGCCATTGGCACAATGGCACATAGGTAAACTTTTAGAGTATAACAGGATTGGACTGGCCTAAGTGACGAAATCGTGTTTCCAGTAAATGCAGAAAATCTAATTTGCATAAAATCTGTCACTTACCACAAACACAATTTCTCTAGATACGCAAGCGCTACAAGTATAAATCTTTGCAATAATCAAGACCACCACTAGAGCTATACAATGAACTAAAATGAAGATCATGAGACATGTGCGAAACTTTTTATTAAGAAAATACGTAACTTCTCATGATTTGTGTCGAGGCACCTTAACGAAGCAAGGAAATGAGAAACTGAAAAATTAAGGACGTTACTCTGTTATTTCAAGTGTTCTTTCAAATAAGACTGACTTAATTTTCGTTTCATAAGCACTTTAAGTAACACGTCACCTATTTTTCATTTTCAGCTTGCCGAGTTAAAGCAAGGGAATGTCGTGGTGAGTTGCATGCATGTTTTATAAAAGAGCTTTTAATAAAGCCATGTCCGAGCTAATTAGTTCGGTGCGTTCATAGCACGCTTTATACAATAACGTGACTTCTATGTGGATTTTCATTGGTTGCTGACCGTGATCATCACCAAAAATTTGGGACATTTGCGCCGCCGTTCTCAATCAGCGGCAATTCATATTGTCGCGTCTGTCTCACGTATTGCATCAGTGATTGCGAAATATTATATCTTTTGAATATTGCGCGTGGTCACGCGATTTTAGCTCAATAAATGAAAGGATATAGTCTGGGAACTAGTTTTGAAATTAACAAGCCTTCCTCAGCTCAAAGTCAACAAGAAGCATGGCTGTTTGTGCGAGTACAAGCCTTTCTTTGCTTGCGCGTCTCTTAGTTGTAACCGAAGACAACAGCTTGGATACCCGCGCCACCATCTTGTCCCAAATTTCTGGTAATTAAAGGGCACACACAGATGGCGTCAAACTTGCAAATTTTCGCATCAGTGAGGGGACTGGGTATAGGATGCGTATGACGTAATACCAGGAGTTCGTCTTCAAAAATCTATAAAGTGTAGCACACTGGAGCTATAATAAAAGAATTAAAATGAAAAATATCGCCAAACTGGCTATAAACATAACCTGGGTACGTTCTTTCCTATTTACTTTAAAGTAAAAAAAAAATATAGAATTCCTGGTATTACGTCACAAACCCTTCTCGATGCAGTCTCCCAAGTGCTCCGTCGTGTCCGTCATTATCGCCACTTCAATCGATTCTCAAATCAAGAGGATTTCACCAATTTAGTTAATTTATATTGCATTCTTCATCATTTGGATTGGCTATATATGGAATTTTTAAAATATATATATACCTGTAACGTATGCTTTATAATTCTATATCAGAAAAAAGTTTCCACCAACAAACGACCACCGAGTGCTAAAAAAAGTGCCGCGCAGAAACCGCTAAGACCAGCCAAAAGAAAAACTCCAAAGAAAGGTCAAGATACGTTATCACCAAAAGACGCCAAAAAACGCGATGATCCATTTGAAGATCCGGAGCAATTATACGAGGTAAGTGAATGTGACATTTTTACTCAGATGATGGGCTCCGTTCGATACGTCAGTATTTCGTTCCAAAATATCTCGGCAGTCCACCATCTTTTTGCTCTGTGGTAAAGTGTGTGTAAAGGACCTCAAGACCCAAACAATACTAGCCACAAAACATACAACTTCGAGGAAATTGTTTCATTTCGTTCGTTCGTTCGTTCGTTCGTTCGTTCGTTCGTTCGTTCGTTCGTTCGTTCGTTCGTTCGTTCGTTCGTTCGTTCGTTCGTTCGTTCGTTCGTTCGTTCGTTCGTTCGTTCGTTCGTTCGTTCGTTCGTTCGTTCGTTCGTTCGTTCGTTCGTTCGTTCGTTCGTTCGTTCGTTCGTTCGTTCGTTCGTTCCCTTCAAACTTCATGTGTTTTTTGCAACAAGTATTAAAAAATGAGAAGAAAGAATTGTAGCTATTGCTATACCAGGCGGAAAGCGTAGTCTAGTCAAGAAGATAATTGCCCAGCAAATAATTTTCAAAAAAGCCAAAACGATAAGGTTTGGAAAAACATAATTTAATTTACTAACGTTTCGTCACTATTCAAGTAACATCTTCAGAGTGATAAATATTTACACGATTTCGACTAATATACTTAACTGATACAAAAATAGATGTGATGAAATAAGAGAAGGAAAAGGGAGTGGTAGAGAGGTGAAAAATCAGTGATAGAGATTAAATAGTGTTAAAGGAAAGGAACGGATATTGTTATTGAGGGTAGGGTTGACTTGAGAGATGAATAAACTTTCTTTGATGCCGACATTTACATACGAGGATTTCAGATCATAAAGGTATTTCGGCCCTCACAGGGAGAACACTCTCCATTTCTCAACTTTCAGCCGTTTTATCTCACTCTAGGAATAATGACCATCCCATATCTTTTTCAGATTTTAGTATTTTAGCTTCGGGAAATTCCCAACTTGATGTTCTCATCAAAGAAAGTTTATTCATCTCTCAAGTCAACCCTATATACTCTCAATAACAATATCCGTTCCTTTCCTTTAACGCTATTTTAATTTCTATCACTGATTCTTCACCTCTCTACCACTCCCTTTTCCTTCTCTTATTTCATCACATCTATTTTTGTATCAGTTAAGTATATTAGTCGAAATCGTGTAAATATTTATCACTCTGAAGATGTTACTTGAATAGTGACAAAACGTTAGTAAATTAAATTATGTTTTTCCAAACCTTACCGTTATGGCTTTTTTGAAAATTATTTGCTGAGAAGAAAGAAATTGTATTGGTGAGGTAGTTTAGATTAGAAACTTAAATCACAGTAAACTTTGCTCGCTTTTTCACTTCTTCACTCAGTAACTCCTTAGTTCTCACTGTCTGTCACTCACTCACTCACTCCCTCACTCACATCACTCACTCTCTCTGTCAATCACTCCCTCATTCACACTCTCCCTGACGCACTCACTCCCCCCCCCCCCCCCATTCACTCACTTCCTCATTCCATCACTCACGCACTCACTCACTGATACCGCCCTCTTATTCATTCTTTATTCACTAAAAACGTTTATTTAATCAAATAAATTATTTGTTTCCAAACTTTGCAGAAAATTGCCGAAAAGTATCCAGAGATGCCACTTTCAACAGTTTTAGCCGCAGAAAAGAAGTTTGTCGAGGCTGATGTAAATCGAGATGGGGTAAGGATTTTCGCTAGCAGATGTAAATCGTCATTAAAACTCAATATTTGCAGATAGCAATATACAATATGTCATACATCGAACTCACCCTACGTTCAAGAGTCCCAGTAGTTCAATGGTTAGAGTATCTCATTGGCGATTAGATGTTGCGGGTTAGAGTCTCGCTTGGGAACTCAGAACATTTTCCGAGTAGAACAGCTTAATTGAAGAAAACACTTAACTAGCTAAAATCGGTAATAAAGTTCGCTTATTTTTCATCCTAATATTATGTCCATTCAGTTTAGTTGATCCTGATTATAATGTGCTTTCATGCTCGTGTTTGATTACAGTAGCACAACTAGGAATATATGGGCCCGTATGATAGATTAGTTTCTAGCCAGGGCCGTAGCTACCAATTTGTAAGTGGTCCGGCTACCTATACTCAAATGACCGCAACGCGGTTACCTAAAGCTTCATTCTTTGCTAAATCTGTCAGACAGAATTAGATTTTTAATGAAGAGGTAGATCTTCCCACCACTGCGCTTGAAGGAGGACATTCGCTGATTAGAGATTTACCAATACTGTAATCTTTGTGTTATCTTATAGACAATTGATGCAGATGAGCTGGAGAAAATTTTAGATAACAGTAAAACCATGTTCACCAAGCAGCAAGTTCTTGAGATTTTAAAAGAAATCGATGAAGACGACACGAAAACTATCGACTTTTTTGAATGCTTGCAGGTAATAAGAAGATCAAAGAAAAACACTACATATTTATGGGCTGTGTAACACTGACAACGTACTTTTCTTTGTAGGTTTTGGACCTTCTAAGACAGAATAGAAGTTCTCGTTTACCTTCGTCTATACAGCAAAACAAGAGTTCCATTTGCAGCGTTCAGTGAGAACCAGAAACAACGATCAGGGCTCAGTTGCATAAACGTTTTCTAACTTCCGAAGTAAAGACATGCAATAAATTTGAATAGATGTAGATTTAAACGTCGGACGTTGGGTGGACGTTGACGTTTGTGAAACTAGGTCCAGCAGAAGCTGAAACAACAACAACACCACCAACAACAACAATAGCAGCAGCAGCAGTACCAACAACAACACCACCACCACCACCACCACCACCACCAACAACAACAACACGACCACCACCACCACCAAATCCAACATCACCACCACTACCACCACCAACAACACCACCACCAACAACACCAACAACAACACCACCACCAACACCAACAACAACAACACCTGCAGCGGCAGTACCAACAACAACAACAACAACAACAACAACAACAACAACAACAACAACAACAACAACAACAACAACAACAACAACAACAACAACAAAGAATGATGATGACAATGATAATGACGATGATATTGATGATAATAATAATAACAATAAATAATAGTATATTTAATTACTTGATTTCTAAAGTACGTTTATTATATATGTAATAACATACATGAAACAATTTCGCAATTTTGATTGGGTATATCTCATTGTTCTCCCATCTATCGCTTAAGATCGTTGCGGTGTTTAAGCAAGTGAATACGGCATTCGCTTTGCCATCTCCTTCAAAAAATTTGTTTGTCAATTAGATTAGACTATCATGTATTTTTTCTTGATCATAAAAAGTCCCCTGTTCCCTTATTGAAATGATACGCTACCTAATTTGATGCTGTTCAACGTCATTGAATAAAACCTGCATCCTAGTCTTTTACCACTCCAAATTTGTAGATGGTAGATTCTTCATAGGTATCAGGCGTTTCGGGAGGAGGACGTAGCACGGAATTCGGGAAGTTTGCCTACATAAAGACACAAAAAAACAAACAAAAAACCTGTAGTAGGTACGCTAATAGCCTGCGAGCAGAAAGAACGTCTCCCGTCAAACCCTATATAATTAGCCTTCCGCCCCTTGACACCTGGCATGTAAACAAACTGCAAGGTTACTCGCCTTCGACGTATCTACACTGGCGAAATAAACGTCTACTTACAATACTCAGTGACGAGATCGTTAATTGACTGCCATTGTTCTGCAATAAAAGGAAACCTCGCGATTTCCTTCTCCTATATTTAAGTATCCAAGGCAGTTGATTTGCCAATTCTTTCACTGGCCGCCTTTTCCAGAAGCTCACGCTGATTTCACTGGGGATTTTTCTGCTAAACTGAACCCGTTGAAAGTTGAGCAAAACGTCTCGGCTTCACAGCAAATGATCTTCATTATTTAAAAGTTAACTGAACGATTTTGTCGCAACACAAGCGAAAATATTAAACAATCCCAACCATGCACATTCTGATAATGAAAGTGAAAGTTAGAAACCGTTGGCCAATCATAATAGAAGCGGAAGTAGCAGAGACATTATAAGCCAATCAGAACATTAGTCCGCCACATGGACAAGAGAATTTATTTTTGAATGGATTGTCCACAGACTGTCTTCTCTTCTCCCAAAGCCACACCCCCCTGAAGACAGTCTGTTTACAGGCAAGTACGCTAATTTCAACAATGTAATCATAATTTGGAAATATCAGGGGTCATCTTGATATATCGCCTGCTAATACAATCCGTCCAAAATTTTCCAAAATAGGCAGTTTTAAAATTGACTTCTTACTCAGACTTTTCATTTACTCTATAACGCCAGTGCGATTCTTATTGCATAATATCTATTATAAATTATTTCTTAAAAATGATAGAATATGCCAATAAAACTTGACTGTTTTAAAATTTTGCTCAAAGCTTGCTGTTTATAGAATGCGGAAAATGCCATTTCAATTCAGAGACGCCAAATTTAAAAAAAAATTCGGATGACCAAAATTTCTTTAAAAATATCTGTTTGTGGATATATTTTGCTTCATGTTTGAATATTTTAGATAATTTAAATTTGGATAGTTTGACCTGTTTTGTTGCTATCCATAGATCATTTGCAAATTTACATAGCATCACCAGTTGCTATGCTTAGCTTCGCTACTGTGCATCCTAATGTTTGAGTTTTGGCGCATTTTCAAAAACTTACATGATTTATTGCGTCTGGATAATTTTGAGTCTCAAGACAGAATGCTCCATACTTCTTGTAGATAATCCCATTCTTGCCAACCAGATCTCCATCCAGGCCATTGGCTGTATACAGTTGAACACCGGGTTGTGTTGTGTAGATCTCCAAGGAACGGCCACATTTAGGTTCGACCACCCTGTATGGATAATTGGAAACCCAGAACAAATCTATAACATGCTACTTTGAAACGCCTATGTATAATCGATGGGAAACTAAACTAAACTAATCTTATTTATACTGGATAGCTCGATCAGTTACATATACACGCGTAAAAATCTCGCAAGTCAGTGTTACAGCATTGTTGCCTGAACAATGCTGTAACAACTTGCAACAATGCTGTAACAACTTGTTGACATATTTGAACAACATTGATAAATGAACAACATTGTTCATCATTGTTTCAACAAGTTGTTACTGCTTGACGAAACAACAACCGTTGTTCACGCATGTTGTAACAACCGAAGAACGTGTTGATACATCAACCATGTCCACCATTGTTGTAACATTGTTGCTCATCGTTGTTATTTCGTCATGCTGTTACAACATGTTGTATCATGTGCCTACGACGTTGTTGGCTATAAAAAATGTGCTGTTGGAACAACTTGTTCATGACTGTTGATTTATCCGTGAACAAATTGTTCGAACCATAAGTGAACTTGTTGACAACTTGTTCACCGCGAGCAGCACAACATTGTTCACGCCGAGCAGCACCACATTGTTCACGCCTGCATGCTGACAACCGTGAACAAGTTGTGCGTTTTTACGCGTGTAACTGTTCTCCCTAGAGTTCCAGTGAGGGCCATTCCTCATTGGTCCGGTATTACTACAGGAGGAAACCGGAGTGCCCGGAGGAAACCTATGGTATGGTAGAGTCAAACTGGACGCACTCTTCTCACATGCGGTCAAGGTGAAATTTTAATCAGGTCAGATAATGCGTCTCAAACTCATTAATAATTCACGAAGAAAACACAAAGGAAATCAGTTCCGTGTCTGCGGTTCGGATATCGGAGGAAGAAATTACATAAATTAAGCAAACTTTCATCTTGGTTTTCTCTTAAAATACTAATTTGTTTGCGATGCTATATTATACACTCGGGGGAGTGTTTCATCAGGAAATCCAAACACCTCGAAGTTTGTTCAAAAACCGAGGCGAAGCCGAGGTTTTCAACAAACGTCTCGGTGTTTGGATATCCTGATGAAACACTCCCCCTCGTGTATGATATATCACACGCTGCGTACTAATCTATTTTATATTTCATATACGTAGTATGTATAGCTGTGTACCTGGCAGTTAACCTCGTAATCTTTCCTGGAATGGGCAAACAGTAGTTATTATCGTAACCTTTGTTGGGAGTTTGATCGATGTCTTTCCCAAACTCTTTCGGTTCGTTAAAGTCGAAAGCAGGAACGTTTTTCACAGGAACAATCTCACCTACAATTAACAAGGAATATCTATTTTTTATGACTATTTTCGTGAGCGGGCTGGAACGTGAAATACAGCAATTTGATTGGTTCCGGACCACGGACAGTTGCTGACAGTGCGAATTTTAAAAACAAAATAGAAGTCATGTCAGTATACAAAACAAGATATTTCACTAGTACAGACCGAACAAGCGAGGTAATTTCACTTCAACTAAACATGCAAATATGAGTCTCAGAACAAAAGAACAGCAATATATTTCTCCAGTTAATCTATGCCTTGAAGACCTATAAATAATCTTTTTTCGCACCAAACACGCTTTTGTTTATAGGATACCGTGAAGAATTCTGCGGGGCAACAATTGCAATATTATTGTCCAAGTGGGCAACAAGTTCTGTTCTCAATAACTCAATTGTTGCCCGCTCGGTCGGACGTTGAAATTTAACTAAGGTCATGTGACCACAAACCAACCAATGACAGTCATCGTTTTATTCAGCAAGACTCTAGCTATATAACAAATAGTAAATATGGCATACGACATATGTAGAGAATATTATCTAGTCGTGAATGTTATTTTCAAGTCTTGAGAATCATTACTCGGGCTATCTGTAGTGGGCATATATGACGAGTCTTAAATTTGGCTCTGTGTCTATTTTTTCTGCGTCGCAAACCAGCATTCTTGCGCAATCTTCCACCCATTGTCGCTTGGTGGTCACGTCACTGGCGCAAACCACAACTAAAGAGAAAACAAACTGATACATACCTGTTGGTATTGAGAACTGATTGTTTGGTAAGTAAGAATCTGCACCAATGTACGCAACGTGATTTAAGACGTCCGCGTCAGTCTAAAACATACAAATAACACAATACCAAAGATAAAAACATCAAAGCAATCATTCAACCAAGTAACTGATAGTCTGATACATCGATTGATCTATCATCCAATCAATCAATCAATCAATCAATCAATCAATCAATCAATCAATCGATTGATCAATCAATCAATCCATAGATCCGTCATGAAATCAATCAATCGATCGCTCCGTCGTGAAATCAATCAAGCATTTTACACACATTTTACAACCAATCTATCAATTGATCAATAAATAAATCAATCGAACAATCAATATATCGATCAATCAATCAATCAATCAATCAATCAATCAATCAATCAATCAATCAATCAATCAATCAATCAATCAATCAATCAATCAATCAATCAATCAATCGATCGATCAATCAATCGATCAATCAATCAATCAATCAATCGATTGATCAATCAATCGATTGATCAATCAATCAATCAATCAATTAATCAATCAATCAATCAATCAATCAATCAATCCGTCAATCAATCAACCAACCAACCAATCAACGAATCAATCAATCAATCAATCACTCAATCAATCAATCAATCAATCAATCAATCAATCAATCAATCAATCAATCAATCAATCAATCAATCCCTACATCTAATCGAACCAATTAATTAAATCAATTCAATACTTTACCTGACCAGCTAAGTTGAAGTAGGAATGATTGGTGATGTTAATCGGAGTTGGCTTGTTAGTTGTTGCTTTCACTGAAAACATGATCTCATCGGCATCAGTAAGGCCGTACGTGACCTGGATCTCCAACTTTCCCGGGAACCCTTCTTCGCAATCAATGCTTGTTCGACTGAAAGTGACAGAATCCTCGTTGACTTTGTAGTCCCAAACATACTACAGGAAAAACAATTACGAGAATATAGTTGCAACTAGACTGGAGGCCCTTTTAATACGTATAGAATACGTAATTTTCACCCTTGACAACTTTTCAATTTCGTTTATTGTCTTAACTGTTATATATTTTCAATAGAATTAAAAAGGATGAAAATGACGTCAAGCGCGGAAAATGACGTACTCTGCACTTATTAAGCCGGTTTTCCACTAGGCGACTTTTTTCGCGCGAAGCGACTTTTTCTTTTGTCCGATGAGCTCTGAGCTGGAACTAATCAGAAATCTATTGAATTCGAACAAAAGAAAGTCGCTTCGCGCGAATAAAATCGCCTAGTGGAAAACCGGCTTTAAAAGGGACTATATTGCACTAGGTCCTCAGAACGCGACGCCGTACTTTGGCTTGATATTAGGGAGTTTGAACAAGACAACGAAGTACGAAGACGAAGACGTACTTGACAGGTTTCCAACGTCTGCAATTATTCTGATCATTTTTTTATCATTATTCATTATTCATATTGTTCAACGTCTTCGTTGCGTGGCCTTCGTTGACAACGAAGATATTGACAAAGTTCGTTGTGGTAAGAACGAAGTCAGAAGATAGCTCATCATTGTGACCTGGCACAGGATGGTCCAACTGCCATTTAATAAACTGTTTTGAAACTTTATACAATGAATATTATGAATTGTTGTGCGTATCTGCTTGCACCTTGCTTGATTTTAATATTCGATTTAATTTGGCTATCTTGTCAGGAATATTAAAGCCCAGCATATAATTTTAAAAAGCCCCATATTGAAAGAGACATGAGTTATTTCAAATTTTTTATTAAAATTTGAAATAACTCATGTCTCTTTCAATATGGGGCTTTTTAAAATTATATGCTGGGCTTTAATATTCCTGACAAGATTACGCTTTCCGCCTGGTTCGTCTATTGCTATAATTTGGCTATATTCAGTTTAAGACACCTTCAGCATAGTTCACTAAAAGAAACTTCTCGTGGTAAGGTCCGCTCAAATTATTTTTCTCCTACGTCGCAACCATCAAATAAACACGGGTTAATACAAATTTCCCGCCGTAGGACGGACAATGGCTACCCCGGTCTATTGCGACCAAAATACGTCCTCGTCTTTGTACTTTATTGTCTTGCTCAAACTCGCTAACAACGTTCAGTCAACGTACGTCGTCGGTTTTTAAAATGCATTTAAGATTTTAAGTGGTCTTGTATCATAAATATTTATAACCAAATTATTAAAAGGAGTCACTTATTATTCAAATTATCATAAACATCACCATCATTATTACCTTGTCAAAACCACGAAAGCCTCCATGTAGGCAATTGGGTGGATCATTTACAGAGACGTGATATGTCTTGCCATCGATCTCAAACTGACCGTTGGCAATTCTGTTACAAACTCTTCCAATAGTGGAACTAAAGTGTGGCTCATTGTGCCGGTAGTAACCTGCAAGTTGGAAATTACAGTGAGGGACGAATGTCGTATATACCTTAATTGCATAAGTGGCGTCTATAAAACTGTTCTCATCTGAACTTAAAAAGAAAATGAGCATCTCGCCATAGTCCCTAGAATTATATTGTCTGGAGACGCGGCGAACAACAAAGCGGTTAACAATGAGCTACAATTTAGGTCGAGGGTGGCAAATAAGGTGCACAATCTTTTGTTTTGCGTTCATTAATATTTATAAAGCAACGCTGCGATTGGTTGATTGCTTCATTATACCAAAATACAATGTGTTCAGCAAGCGTTAAGGTGAAATAAGGTGCACAAACGTGAACAAAAACCTAGAACAAAGACTTTGGCCGCGTTTCCAGACAATTTATTTCTAGGGACTATGATCTCGCCAACCAGGCTAGCTCACGAGACCAATACATGAATGAATGAATGAATGAATGAATGAATGAATGAATGAATGAATGAATGAATGAATGAATGAATGAATGAATGAATGAATGAATGAATGAATGAATGAATGAATGAATGAATGAATGAATGAATGAATGAATAACATGCTTGATTGCACTCGTACGAAAATTATGCAAAAATGCATGTTTGCATATTCAACCCGAAGCCTTAGCTACTTTGACCACTGCACACCTCTAGCTATTCTTTCCGTAATAATTCATTTAATGATTCTTTTCTCTTTTTTACTTGTAATAAGTCCATCGAACCTTTGCTAAATGTATTGTAGAGTAATATGTATGCGTGAATAAAGTTAATGTCTAATGAGGATAATGAGCGCAATCAACACGGAGGAGAACCTTGTGGTCAGGTTTTTATTAAATTCTCATCTAAATTTCAACCAAATTCAACCAAAATAAATGGGTTGGTTCTTGGTCTATGATCAATCTTTCCACAAACGTTCATGAAAATCTGTGCAGCATTTTGTTAGATACTCTGACAACAGACAGACAGACAGACAGACAGACAGACAGACAGACAGACAGACAGACAGACAGACAGACAGACAGACAGACAGACAGACAGACAGACAGACAGACAGACAGACAGACAGACAGACAGACAGACAGAGACAGACAGACAGACAGACAGAGACAGACAGAGACAGACAGAGACAGACAGAGACAGACAGAGACAGACAGAGACAGACAGAGACAGACAGAGACAGACAGACAGAGACAGACAGACAGAGACAGACAGACAGAGACAGACAGAGACAGACAGACAGAGACAGACAGAGACAGACAGAGACAGACAGAGACAGACAGAGACAGACAGAGACAGACAGAGACAGACAGAGACAGACAGAGACAGACAGAGACAGACAGACAGACAGACAGACAGACAGACAGACAGACAGACAGACAGACAGACAGACAGGCAGGCAGGCAGGCAGGCAGGCAGGCAGGCAGGCAGGCAGGCAGGCAGGCAGGCAGGCAGGCAGGCAGGCAGGCAGGCAGGCAGGCAGGCAGGCAGGCAGGCAGGCAGGCAGGCAGGCAGGCAGGCAGGCAGGCAGGCAGGCAGGCAGGCAGGCAGGCAGGCAGACAGACAGACAGACAGACAGACAGACAGACAGACAGACAGACAGACAGACAGACAGACAGACAGACAGCTCTATGGCTTTTAGCCATAGACTTTGTAGTGCCAGGACGGCAGGGCCTGCATGTGTCTGGGGGCGTGTTCCTCCAGACATTTTTCAAATAAGTGGTCGTCTTTCCTCGTTATTTTAATTAATAGCGTTATTCTCGCATTTTTAGCTACCGCGCTTAACTAAATTCGAAGTCTTTAAGTGAGTGTTAAACTCAGACAGGTTTTCCAAATATTTGTAAACCGCATGGATATCTCTTCATAATAAAGAAAATGGTTTGAATCTGGAAGCTAGTTTAGGTAGTCTTGAGAAAGACTGTTTGCGGTGGTGGTAACCTGACGGCGGTCGCACTCAGTCAGTGGATGACCGCCACTGGCCGTTGAAACGTCAGTCACTATTATTTATACCACGACCACTAAAGCCTGGTTGTCATATGTCGTCGATGGTCGCCGACCCATGATTTAGATGCATGTTAAGTAAAAGAATAAAAGCACTGCTTTTCTGCATTGTTCTTTATTACTTAACATGCTGCTGCACTTCCCGTTTTAACATGCATCTAAATCACAAATCGCCGACGATCGGCGACATATGAGAACCAGGCTTAACAGTCTTTTTCGATGGCGGACATAAGCATTCAGGGCCGTAGGCATGCAGGGGGGGCAGTAAGACTGCCAAATTTCTAGGGGGGTCCGGGGGTATGCTCCCTCGGAAAATTTTTTGAAAATTGAGTGTCTGAAATGGCATATTTCCCGCGATCTGACATCGTATAATATTCATATTTGAGCAAAATTTTGAACGTTTTAAAACATTTTTTTTAAGACATGCTCTCATTTTTACAAAAGATTTTGTCTAAAACTACAGTATCACATATTTACAAAGACAACTACAGCCATTTGCAACTCACTTGTCACTTTTCACCAAAATGTTCAGAAGTTTCGTTTGGATGTTCAAAGTTCGTTTTGAACTAGGCAATTGATTGCCGGCTACTAGGAACCAACAAGGCAATCAAATGCGTAGTTTAAAACGAGATTTGAACTTCCCAACGAACTTTGGAACGAACTTCGAATTCCGAACATTTTGGTGAAAGTGAGTAGCAAGTGACTGTAAAATAATAGTTACTCTAACGGGATAAAGCGTGAACACAAGCGAAAATTCATTGTCAGAGTTATGATATTAATTAAACGACTAGTTTATAGTCGTTTATTCTGTATAAAAATCATATTTTGGATTTTCTCGGGGGGGGGGGGCAGTTGCCCCTGCTGACCCACCCCCACACCCCCCGCTATCTATACGGCCCTATAAGCATTCAAAAGCTTGAAGCACATTTCAGTCTCCTACGCGGTCTTTTGACCAGATCAGACTTGATCAGTTCGCGTAGAAACTGAAACTATACGTAACACTCAAATGCTCTGTGGCAAATGCAAGGGTGGCCAAATGCGAAGGCAGACAAATACAAGTTGTAGGCAGGTTAGAGGTAGAAGAAACCATACCCCCCGTATGTATAGAAAATCTTAACAACTGTCAACTGCTGAGACTCTTGAGAATAAAATACAGAGTAAATCGGGGTTGTTTATAAAAGTTTATAAGTGCATGATGTCAGTTTCTAAATAAAGTTCACTAACTCACCAAATAATTATAAACACAACACATATATTAAGCATGGGACACCTGTGGCTTAGCGGTACAGAGCTCGCTGTTTGTCGACGCTTTTGTCGACGAAAGCGTTCGTCGTTTGTAAACAGCAAGCTGGGTATAGAGCGTTTTCATCTTACGTCACGGCGGCCATATTGGTGTATGGTATGGGAATTAGCTCTTTCTTATTAAAATATTTCGTATTGTTTCACCACCCCAATGGGCCACCGATCACGTGAGTGAAAACGCTCTATGTATATAGGTCGTTTCCACGAATTCGGCGAAACGTCTTTGCACCTATGACTATGAGCACATCCTACATAGTCGTTATAGAAACGAGTCACACGACCGCGACAAGACCAATATGGCAGAGTTAAAATACATGATGGGGTACCACACGGCATTTAATCCGAAGACGTACTTAGAAATGTTTTATAAAACTTTTGAAGGGAACGAACACGAGAAAGACCTGTTGCAGTTCTGTTTCAAAGCTTGTCATACGTTCTGGTCAAAATTCCAGCCAAGTTCACCAAACGGTTCGAAGGACACAAACAATATTCGGTGTCTGGAATTCGGTGGCGGTCCTTCAATAGCTAATCTGATAAGCGGTTCCCCGAAGGTAGATCGCATCGTGTTTGCCGAGTACACCGAAGCTAATAGAAAAGCTGTTATGTCGTGGATAGCTGGAAATCCAGAGGCCCACAACTGGTTGCCTTTGATAGAGTTTTTTGTCCGTGATCTCGAAGGAAACGACGCTCCACAGGCGGCTTCGAACCGAGAAGAGGAAGTCAAGCGAAAAATAAAGTCAATCGTCTCGTGCGATGTGACAAAAGCACCAATTGTGAATCTCGAAACAGCCGACATTGGCAAACCATTCGACGTGGTGATTACGAGCTTATGTTTAGAAGCTTGTGTTTCTTCCGAACAGCAGTACAAGAACGCAGTGGCAGAGCTCTGTAAGTTTATAAAGCCGAATGGATACCTCTTCATGTACGGTGTGCTAGAGCAGACATTCTACACCGTCGGGGCCGAAAAATTCTACACCTATCCCTTGACTCAAACGATAGTCGAAGAAGCACTAAGCGAGGTGGGGATGAAAGACGTTAATATCGAGACTATGGAAACAAACTACACCGAATTCCAAGACTCAGAAGACTGTCGTGCCTTATTCGCCGTATTCGGCAAGAAATCTGATGAAGTGTAGAATGGAGTGGAGTGAATATACAATTATTAGTATGATTACGCAATAAATTTACTGTGAATTAAACTTACGCAAGTGACATGCAAATCACGCGACCTGTCACGCTATTTTCAGCCTCGATTGTCTCGTGTTAAAATCCTGGGCTGCAAACTTCAAAATTAAAGCTCCGGTCAAACGAGGATGAGAGTTGATGAGAGTTGGCAAGCGAGAGTTTGTCTGAGAGATTTCTCAACTCTCATGTCCCGGTCAAACGATGTAGGATTTACCGCGCGTAGCAGGGAGACTAGGACGAATTTCGAGGTAAACAAAGTACGTATTTTTACAATCTCGTACTGGACAAATAAATAGACAGATATATTTTGCATTCTTGCCTTTTCTTGTCACGAAAAGTCACAAGCCGCTAGCCGCTAAACTCTCATCAACTCTCATATGCCAACTCTCATGACCGGTCAAACGAGCAAAAATTCTCATCAACTCTCATTAAAATTTGAACCAGCTCAAAGTTGATGAGAGTTGATAAGAGTGCATGGGAGTCGATGAGAGTTGGTGGTCAAACGCGACCGAGAGTTGCAACTCTCATCGACTCTCATCAACTCTCATCCTCGTTTGACTAGGGCTTAAAGCTGCACGTTGGCACAAGCTGTTTATAGTGCGATGGCTCTCGCGTTGAAGTTAATAAGCCAGTTTGAATGGGGTTAGTACTTGGATTGTGACTACCTGTGGCTCGAGTGTTTTTCACCGGGTTCTCCGGTTTTGCTCCCTCCGCAAAATCAACACAATTATAATAGTTTCCGCAGTTAGTTCTATATAACTAGTAAATTCCATCAAGGGGTGAGAGGACCATTGGGTAATCAGTATCTAAATACTGTTTAGTAGGTTTATGTTATCCTCGATAAATAAAGTTGTAAAATATACGAGTCACCGGCTGACAACTATGGAGAATTTCTCAACCTTTTGAAGTGCCTATCACCTCAAATACGATATTACTGATATTGATTTTATGCCAAATATATTTTAAATTTAAATTTTTATTTATTATAATACTGACGTGTTTGAATTTCCAAAATGGTTTTTAGTCAACACAAGCATTTGTGTTTCTTTAAGCTCATCGGGGGTTCCTATAAGCTGCTTTAAAATTTTAATAGAAGACTGGAATGATAAAATATAGAGTATCATTCGCAGACGTCTTGTGTTGAATATGGCAGTTATTCAAGTATGCCATTAACTAGACTTGCTCCAAGTCCGCCTCTTGTTGTTTCGACACGGGTTTGTTTCGAAATATCTAGGTGAGAATGAACTGCGTGATGTATTTATGTCTGCGCCCTATACGGTCTGGTAAAAGCTTTACCTTTGAAATTGCCCCTTACGCCTTCGATTTTATGTCAAGCAAAATAGCAAATCAAACACAGTTGTGGAAGAAGCCCGATCGGTCTGTCTTGTGATAGTTCCACTTATCGCGTTGATGAATGGCGAAATATCTAGGCGAGAATGAACTTTCGTCGGCCCGGGCCGGCCGCCTTTTATATTCGCCATTTTGCTCGCCCGCGTCGCCACTTTTCACACGAACATCTCGAAACACGAAACAACAAGAGGCAGACTTGGAGCAAGTCGTCTGGCCATTAACGTGTGAATTGGGTAATATTTCTCTTGCAAGCACTGATCATTAAATATGCAAATTATGCCTGCTTTGACGTCATCATTATAGGAAAGCTGTGCTCGGAATTCAGTCTGTGAAAACTCGCGCACGATAGCTGTCGACCCCCCGCTGAGTTTCTCAAATCTGAATGGTTGCATACTCCTATGATTCATAATTGTTTATTTGATTGGATTATTTACGAGAATTCCTGATTTGGACATAGTCAACGAGATATGGTCTGATAACTCGGCAAACTTCAAAGCTCCTATAATGAGCTGGGATTTTGTGTTGAACCGTACCTTACACGGTGCATATCCTTTGTTTTAGGTTTATTAATGTTTAAATAGCACGGTGGAGTGATTGAACTGAACTGAAACGTTGCTATAGATCGTTTTCACTCACGTGATCGGTGGCCCCATTGGGGTGGTGAAACAATACGAAATATTTGAATAAGAAAGAGCTAATTCCCATACCGTACACCAATATGGCAGCCGTGACGTCAGATGAAAACGATCTATTGGATAATTCGTTCATTATACTAAAATACAATATGTTCAGTGACCGTGCACCGTGCACAAAAATGCATAAAGGCAAACAAAAAGATAGACCAAATACTTTAGCTGAATTTCCAGATCATATCTCGATTGACTATGATTTGGACAATCAAAATCTACTTCTCAGATGAGCTCAGCGGGGGGTCGACAAGCTATTGTGCGAGTTTTCACAGACTGGCGGCAAGGGTATTTTCGTGAACCCGTGATTGGCTATTTTTGAGCTTTGTGAATCGTGATTTATAGCAATATTGTCCCGTGAATCGTGATTGAACTGTTGAAAAAGTCGTGAAGATGTTACTTTAATACCTATTTTACTTTTTGTGATTTGTGAAATACCAAAAAAGTATCTGTGAACTAGTGACAAGACCCCCCCCCCCCTCACACCCCCCCCCCCCCCCCCCTTGCCCACCCTTCAAGTCATTTGTTTATTATGTGCAGAAAGAGCCTGGGCACAAGACACAAGTGATATGCGTGTTCTGCACTGAGCTCAACATGGCAGAGTTAAAATACATGACAGACTACTTCACGGCATTCGATCCAAAGACGTACTTAGACGAGTTTTACTTAATCCCTACAGGCAACGAAATCGAGAAAGGGTTACTACCGTTCTTCCTAAAAGCTACCCATACGTTTTGGTTCTCCAATTTTCAACCAAGTTCCTTGAAAGATGCAAACGGCGTTCGCTGTCTGGAGTTCGGCGGCGGTCCTTCAGTATGCAACCTAATAAGCGGTTCCCCGAAGGTAGATCGCATCGTGTTTGCTGAGTACACAGAAGCCAATCGAAAAGCTGTGATGTCGTGGATAGCTGGAAATCCAGAAGCCCACAACTGGTCGCCTTTGATAGAGTTTTTCGTCCGTGATCTCGAAGGAAACGACGCTCCACAGGCGGCTTCGAACCGAGAAGAGGAAGTCAAGCGAAAAATAAAGTCAATCGTCTCGTGCGATGTAACAAAAGCACCAATTGTGAATCTCGAAGCAGCAGACGTTGGCAAGACATTCGACGTGGTGATTACGAGCTTGTGTTTAGAAGCTTGTGTTTCTTCCGAACAGCAGTACAAGAACGCTGTGGCAGAGCTTTGCAAATTCTTAAAGCCGAATGGATACCTCTTCATGTACGGTGTGCTGGAGCAGACTTTCTACGCTGTTGGTGGGGTAAATAAATTCTACACCTTTCCTCTAACACAGACCATGGTCGAAGAAGCAATGAAAGATGGAGGAATAAAAGACATTCAAATGGAGACCAGCGAATGCGATTACGGTGCTGACAACCCAGTCGCGGACTGTCGAGCTTTGTTTGCCGTGTACGGCAGGAAATCTAGTGGAATTTAATGAGTAGAGTATTTTTCATTAGGTGTTTAATTATTAGCAAATAGACAACTTTTAATAACGCGTTGTCGGCGTTGAGAGATTTGATTGGCTCTCGCAAAACTTGGGACAAACATTGGACATTAACCAATCAGATTTGGCAAAAATTAAGATCATGTGATCCATTTACTTCATTGACCGTACGCAAAAAGATGGCGTCTTGTTACATTTCACCACAATCCTTTGCGTACATTAAATATTGTTTCTTGCAGAATAATTGGAGGAGAGAGGGTTTTAAAAGGGTAAACTTTGCTAGGAATGAAGTTCTTGCTTGTTTAATCTAGGTTAGCATGGTAAACAGTGTAAACGTTACTTGAGCTGATTTGATGTTGCAAAGCATTATGGTACCGTTAAATGTACCACTGCCATCTTTTTCGGTGCCGTCAATTTCAAAACTACAAACTGGTAAATCTTTTATATATATTTTTGTACATCAAATGAACTGAATAATCTCTAAGGATTTTGGGTGAAGGAAAATTCGAGTGTAGAATATATACATTTTAAGACCAAACCGGGACCAGTTGCGAAAAATGCAACTGGTCCCAGGTTTGGTCTTCACCCAAAATCCTTAGAACATGCTATGTAATCGAGTGAAATGCCCAATATTACTTTAAATAATCTCTAGTTGTTGTCTATTTTTAATCAAAATCTGCAGTGTCATTTTTTTTCAAACAGAAAATTTTGTCATGAAATTTCACACCACACCACACCATTAAAAAATTATAAATATAAGGATTTCCATGGTCAAAATTTCAGGTAAGATTTAGTGGAGGAAACTCATGAGAAAAATTAAAAATGTCCCAGAAAGTTTGTTGTAGCCTACCATATTCTGCCTAATATGCTTACTGGACTGTGGGCTCAACCATGCCCAGAGTACAGACTAATGAATAAAAGTTTTGTATATATATATATATATATATATATATATAAACTAATAAAGTTTTTTTAAAATTATATACATGCATGAACAATATTTAGCATCAGCATCGATCTCGGACTTTACTCAGTTCCAGTCTTCCACGTCGTCGTCATTTTTATCTTCCAAGTCCAGTCCAACATTGTCAGAAAAGAAATGTCAACATTGGAACTTTTCTCCAATTTCCTGGAAAGTTTTTTTTCTCCAAAGTTTGCAATGCTTCCACAGTACCGCTGACCACTTAATGTAAACTACTTCATGTAATGCTGTGAGGCCAGCTCAGTTATTACCTATGCCTCTAGCTCTGAATATGCGATCATATAAAGTTTCAAAAGTCACCTGTTAATAATCATTATTTTCAATTTGTATTTATTATTAAAATCTTTGCTTTTGCATTCGTTAAGTTTGTAATTTGATTTGTGAATCATGAACCATTAATTCGAACCTAGTGGTATAGGGCACCTGCAGTCCAGTTATATATAGGTCAGTGCTATCAAGTGACCCATAAAAACTCATGCAAAGTATCTTAATTGACCAACAATAGGTGAACTATCTAGTATGGGACCTTGTGTCCTTTTGCAGTTGCACCTGTCTTTGGGCAACTTTTTTAAAATTAAATAATAATTATAAAGTTAGTACTGTACTTAATGTATTTACAGATGTATTGGCACATATTTATTATCATTTATATTTATTACAATATCCGCAATATTACCCTGTGAGTCAGAGTGCCTTAATCCAACCTACGCAGGCTTCAGGGCTCTGCCAACAAACTTGATATTTCTTCTTGAGCAGGTGTAAACAGTTGCCAAGATACTATTTTGGGCTCAGGCTCTAACGCATTAAATTACTTGCTATTTTTCTTCTTGCAGGTGCTCATAAACTAGAACTTGTTTGACCAGTTCAAAACCTGCCTAACTTGTCCCAAACTTGGGGGTGAAGATCGAGACTGTTTGTCGGCCACTTTCCCCCAAAGCCTACATAGGTCAGAAAGGATTCTGACTTACAGGATACAGCAATATGTGTCAATGCTAAATTTCTTTAAAAATGTATGTACTACACTATTTGAACTTAATGAAAAACTGGTTCTTTTTACCTTCAAAATTATCGAATCCCAGAGTAATGTCATCAAACTTTCCATTTCTGTAGAGTAATTACAAATTGTCGATTAGTTGTTGTTCAATGTTAATAATATTAAAACCAATCAGTTGTATAATATGAAAATTATACAACTGTTATACTCATAAATTATAACAATATTATGAACTGAATTATCAAGGTTTATAACCACTTAATGATTGCATAACATGCCTAAGTTGTCCATGAGGTGATAGCTGATTAGGTGTATGCCTAGTTGACTATTGTTCATAGATTATTATTATTATAAACTTTATTTAAGTGTCAAAATCTTCTAGCCGACCAATGGTCTACTAATTGGACACTTATGACAAGGATGAGTTGTCTAATTGTTTTAGTATAAACCAACTAGTTGGACTGACTATTATTTTAAAGAAACAATTAAACAGAAAGTTCAGGAAAATGCAAGTTTTCTGCCAATTTGTTTTGCATTGAAAACTTGACTATTTCACTACCAGTGGTCTATCATCAATAGACAGTGAGCAGCTCAGCCAATCAGAATGCAACATTTGTAATAGCTAGTCCAATGACAGTTTTATCACTTTATATTTGTTATGACTTGTTGTACACACGTAAAAACACACAAGCTGTTACAGACCTGCAAACAAGTTGTTGCAGGCTGTCCCAACAGGCTGTCATTGTCATGTGTTCGCTCTGGCTGTCCCACAATCTTGGACAAAACCAGTTGTTACACTGCCCTCAAAAATCATCTACAGTTGAATTAGATATTTTTACCACTTTAGCAAGAAAAATTCACCCCCCCTGTACAATGTTGTTCCTAATTGCAAACAACCACTTTTGGTTCAACATTGAAAGGGGGGGGGGGGGGAGGGGGGATATGCAAAAAAACACTACATTTAACAAAACTGATGCGATTTTTTTGTTAAGTGTAACAACCATTGTGTCCAAGATTGAAGGTTGTTGACAAGTCTGCAACAGGTTGTTGTCAACTTGTAACAAGGTTGATGACTCCAACAGCATGTTACCATGCTGCAGGCTGCAGCTAACAACTTGTTAACAGGTTGAAGGATCGATGCTAACAAGATTGTAGTGACTCATTGAATGAACAGCATTGTTACAACCTGTTAGCAACCTTGCTTTACCAGCTTGACAGAATGAGTCTGATTTTTACGTGTAGTTGGTTTATACTAAAAGATGAAAAGTCATTTAATATGGACATGACAAATCTTCATTTAAGTTCCCTACTAAAATAAATATAAAAAAAAGAACAATTTTAAACATTCCAACAGTATTAATTTGATGACTTTGTATATTTCAAAGGAATCGATTATTAACTCATTCAAGTGGGTCTTGTGCAATCATAGCTCTTCGAGTCACGAGGGAATCAGTTGATGTCAAAGTCCCCAAATGTGCAAGACATTTCATGTCAATTGTCAAACCGAATACTGAAATTACCGTGAAAACCAACATCTCTACAACGAATTCCAACAAACGATCGGCCCTTTATCTTCACAAGGTAATTGTAGGTTAAAGATATAAAGCAACATGTACGTACTTGTCCGGACATTTTATTCCGACAATTATCGCTCCATAGCTAATTGTTTCCAGAACGAGACCATTTTTATTGGTTTGGGTGAACTTGTACACCAACTTTTCGTCGTCCGTAGTTCCATAGAGTTCAGTTTTAATTCCCGACGTCATTCTGTGACTGCAGTGATTTGAGCAAACTGAAGCTGTCAAATATATTAACCGATGCAACTGCGGGTCTATGCATGCTGTTTACTGTTTTTATTAAAGAAACCCAGACGGAAGTACCGAAAGTTGACGGAAGTTGGCGAAAGTAAACGGAAGTGGACAGTTGTTCGACCAGTTTCCCTTTCCGCTAGGACTCGAAAGACGCGCGGGGGACTGTGGCAGGGGATTTTTAAAAAACGGAAAACGGTTACCGGAAGCGAGGAAAAAACGGGGGGAAAGAAACACCAAACGTTCAACGTGGAATGTGTTCCGCAAGTAGCCAGGACATCTCGTATCCTCGGGAGCCACCGTTGCAATACTGAAACCTACTGAAACTCAGAGTCAGATGAATGTGCAATAAATCAATAATCCTGAGACTTCCCGCTTTATCCGAAAAGCTTATCGTAGGATTTCGTAGCTATCCGAAGTGTCAACGATGATGTAGTGTCCTAGCTACTTGCGGAACACATCTCCCAAAAATACGATATTTTACATCATTTACGATTTTGCATCATTTTGATTTATATTTTGATAAATGAATCATTGTCACAACTACTTCGCTCAATTGTCTTACAATTTTAATACCTATAGGCGCTTTAAACGATGTTGAAAACAAGGAAGAATTCGTGTTTCATCCCTTTATTATTTTCCTAAACACACCACGATCGAGTGTGCCACAGGGTGACCACGCTCTGCCAAGATGGCTTCCTGTGGGCCATTACACTAACTTGCATGCCTATAACATGTTTGGGGATTTTACATAGTTAGGATATTTGGAACCTTCTGAGAAGATTTGTAATATATCTTCCTTTTCTAAAGTTTCATCTTCAAGGACTTTTTCGCTGTTAAAGTTGACCAAAGTGATAAGATTCCAAATATCCTAAATAATTATGTAAAATAGGTCACGTGGATTTTCCACGGATTCGTGGAAACAGATCTGATTGGTCGCCGTAGCATTATTGTGACTGGATATCTCAAAAGTGACAAATGGACCAATCATGGTCAATTTCAAAGGCTTAGGAATGCAGAAGATTGGTAATAATTATAATGTTCATTATACTACTCAACTTACTGAAGTTATAGACAACATGAGGGATGAACTGTTCAAAGTAAGTTTATTTCATTGATTTACGGAACTATAAATTGAAATACTGCAACAGTGTATATAATTCTTCTTATACAACTGTAAACCTAGATCTGTGATCCACGTGACACGCTACATGGACCCACTGACCTCTATATAACTGGACTGCGGGTGCCCCACAAAAAAACCCGCCCAACTACACGCCATCAGGCGCCATCTTGTTTGGTCATAGCCACGATTGGATTTATTTTTTTTAAATACCGTAGGAAAACTTAAGTAAGGCTTGAGCCAAGTTAAGTTTTGTAAAAAATGTATTAAATATTTGGATAGGAAAAAGGAAAACTAACCAAAATTTTTTATGATGTCTTACACTGCTAAAGTCAACCGAAAAAGTTATCGGCTGACTCGAGCGGGATTTGAACTCGCACCTTCGCGATTCCGGTCCGCCGCTCTACCTGTTGGGCTATCGAGCCACACAGGGATTGGAGGCGAGTTCTATCCAACTTAAGTGCACGAGATATTCTCGCGACAACTTAACGCTTATCCGTGAGGACGTGCAGTGTTTCAATTCTAATTCAGAATCATCCTCAGAGACATGAGAAAATTTTTCATGATGTCTTACACTGCTAAAGTCAACCGAAAAAGTTTTCGGCTGACTCGAGCGGGATTTGAACTCGCACCTTCGGGATTCCGGTCCGCATGCAGGTCTGCACTTAAGTTGGATAGAACTCGCCTCCAATCCCTGTGCGGCTCGATAGCTCAACAGGTGGAGCGGCGGACCGGAATCCCGAAGGTGCGAGTTCAAATCCCGCTCGAGTCAGCCGAAAACTTTTTCACGTCTGCTCGCAGGCTATAGCAGTGTAAGACATCATGAAAAATTTTCTCATGTCTCTGAGGATGATTCTGAATTAACCAAAATTTTCTTTTGTTTTTGTAAAATAAAGTGATATCCAGCGCAGCTATTTTAGCGTTAATATCATTCTTTTGTTTATCACCACCAGAACAAAGTTAGGTTTTCATTCGCTGTGATTCATGCACTGACCTTTATATAACTGGACTGCGGGTCCACGATACTTTTGTATTACATGAAGTGTCCCCAATTGAACGGCGCCATCTTTGATTTTCTGGTTTGCTGATTGGTTAATTTTAGACCTAACAAGATGGCGTCCTGTCGGTCATCTGTGATTAGTGGTCAATTTCCCGCCAAAAAAAAACTTTGACCAGCCTCTTCCACAGGCAGCTCTGTGGGTTCCTAAAACGGGTTCTTCGAAGCGATTCCGTCTTATAACAGAAAAGATATAACCTTTCCCGTAAGTCATTATGCACTTTGTGATGTCACTGGTTAGTTTCACATATCAAACAAACTGAAATATCTCAAAAACGAAGCAAGGAAACAAAAAAAACTGCAAAAGATGTTACTTTGTCATTTCAAAAGTACTTTCAAATAAGACAAACTTAATTTTCGTTTCATAACCACTTTAAATGCAAATAGGAATGTAGCATCAATATACACAATTTTAAGTCGTTGAATTTTCTTTCTCAATACATTGTCATTAATTCATTATATTATTATATGCATGACAAAATTACTACATTCTGATTGGTTGAGAGGAGTACAATTATTTTATTAATTGTACTGCAGTACAATTAATAAAAATAAAGAAGGCCCTGGGAACGATGTTGACAACAAAATTCAAAATGGCGGCCAATTCGGCAATGGAAAGTTTTCCCATTTCCAACGACTTGTGGTACACTATGAACTAAAAATTCTATGTAAATATTTTGAAATGAGTATAGACCTTATTCAAAAATGGCCGCCGAATTAGAATTATTTTATGTGCATATAAATTAACCCTTATGACCTCATCTTAAAGCAAAATTCTTTTGAATTTTACACATGAAGAAAACAAGTTCATAAGGGCTAATTTATATGTATATAAAAGAATTTAAATTCGGCAGCCATTTTTGAATAAGGTCTATAGAGAACACCCAGAGTGAAAATGTTTCTTGTCAAGTAATGAAACAAGATGTTTTTAAAGGCGTGAGTGAGTACGAAGCGTACGTGTCGTAATTTTGTCATGCATATAATAAATGAGTAATCATATGATTTTGCTCGTACAATTAAGGATTTACACTACTCGTGATATTTGAAAATTATGCCAAATTGCACTCGCCTAAAGGCCTGACCAAACGCTTTCAACATCGCATTCAACATCATTCAACATTGTTGAACGATGTTGAATAATGTTGAAAGCACGAGTGGCCAAATGAATTCAACATCGTTCAACATTCATGAATGACAATTAATTGAACGCGGGCTACCACAAAAGCTGGAATCGAATATCCCGCATGGCGCATGTCTCTGTTCAACAAAGTTGAATGAAATGTGGCCAAATGCGTTCAACACCTTTCAACATTTTGAGAACAATAGCCGAAATGTTGAACGCGTGTTGAACGAAAATTTGAACATGTTCAAATTTCGTTGAACATCATTCAACACCATTCAACAACGTTCAACATCATTCAACAGGGGTGGCCAAACGCTTTCAACATGTTGAATTCAACAATGTTGAACGATGTTGAATGAAATGTTGAAAGCGTTTGGCCAGGCCTTAACGGGCTCGTGCAATTTTGGTAAAATTTTCAAATATCACTTGTAGTGTAAATCCTTAATTCTACTCGCTATCATATGATTACCCAGCCTAGACACTAGGCCTTCTAGATCTCCGCGAGATGGCTCGTAGGGGGTCTGGAACCCAGCGATAAATAGAAGGCCTAGCCGAATTGCCAACAACATCCCAAAAGTGCCCTAAAACGGCCCATGTCAAAGATAACGACATGCAGTGCTTTCACACTGCCCAAGTCAAAGATACAGCGACATACATGTATCACACTTTAACAGAATAGTACATAAAAGTTGCTGGATACGAATCTAACCATTTATCGACCCAGGTTTGACTTGTCAGTGTAGGAAATGTTTACGAATTACGATAATTGTAAGAAGTACACGTATAGTAATTAATAGGTTATTTAGGTTTCATAACTTGTTTTTATATTAGAGACTAACTGAAATTAACGAAATTGTGTGAAGCATCCATGTGTGATATCACTGTATGTCGTTATATTTAACATGGGCCGTTTTGGGGGCACTTTTGAGATGTTGTTGGCAATTCAGCTAGGGCTTCTACTTCTTGCTAGGTCCCAGACCTCTGCGAATGCAAGCCCTCGTGAGAATAGAAGGCCTATAGTGTCTAGGCTGATGATTACCTATACAAATATTATATAGTGATGCTTTTTGGTTATTTTATGCAGGGGCGGCGCTAGAGGGGGGGTGTGGGGGGGTGGAACACCCCCCCACTCATCAACGAGTCGGCAAATTGTTGCCCTCAGTCGGCAAAAAGTGAGCTGTTTGGATATGAACCGAATTATCGAATTGAATTATTTGAATAAAAACCAAGTGTGAATTCAAGTATAAAACTTAGAACTTGAGAAAGTCAGACGAATACATATCTTTAAAATATGCTCTATCCGGTAAATGAGTAAATCCGTAATTCAAAACAGACTAATAGACTGGAGTTGGATTTTGGTCAGCGGTCATGTCTGCAGACTTGGGTTTGCGTGAGGGGCTTGAGTACTAGTCAGGAAGGTAAACGAAGTTTACCGTGAACATTGGTATAATTATTCACTGGGGCTGCTTCGTTGTGTAAACTGAATTCAAAACTCAAAAGGTAAACTGTTTAACGTTTTTTTGTAATAAGATAACCGGGTAAGCGTACTACGTCTACGAGTCTATGAATCTACCTGTCTAGTGTCTAGGAATACTAAATTTACTGACTCGTTGAGTGTTTAAATAATTCCTTGGTTTAGGCTTTACATCCGCAACCGAGAAAACCTAGAAATAAACAGTAGACTACAGAGGTTCAACAGTCAACTGGTCAAGAGGGTTAATGCAATGAATGAACCGACTTTTTAATTGATCGTTAGGCCGAGTATATTACTCACTTTATATGTGTTACGGGTTTTATTAAACGTATCTCAGCCGACAGTCGACAGACGCTAGTTTAAAGACGGGAAATCCGGAAATGGCAATAGACGCGTTATGCATCTATATAGACGGACAATCCTTCATAGTGCATCGTTGAAGAAGAATTACGGAAGATCGTTTGTCTTTGTGACTATGTTTCGGAAAGTCTGGCTAGGAGTGCAATGCGTCGCGTTGTTCCGAATTCATTGTTTGTCGCCTGTTTATATTAGATAGATAACGTACCAGACGCATAATCCGGCGTTTCGACGAATAAGGCGCCCTCTAACCCTCTTGTACAGTTGTACTCTAGAATAAAAAGAGCCAAAGAGAAAAGGAATCATATTGTTTGCGGTCTATGCGCAACTTTATAATGTTATTTTGCACTAACACGTCGTACCTTTTTGGTATAGACGCCATATTCACCCGTACCGGAACGTCTTTGGGTGATGCCATTGCCGTGATGGAACAACCACAAAAAGAACCGAATAAGTCTCGGAAACGGAAGAGAGTTAAATTGGAATGCTTAATATGCCATAGCCAGTTTGATGACGACTATCGCACCACACATAACAGAACGTTCCATAATGCTATGGTAAAACAACATAAATTTATTCCATACAAGGTTGCCAATGCACCACAAAATCCATTTGAAGCAGCGAAGAAAGCTTGTATTAAATCTAAACATCCAAGCAGTACGTTACCATTACCATCCTGCGCTACAAGTACAAGTGAACAAAACGATAATAGTAATATTTCCAGAACGCAACCTGATAATGAACCATCCAGTGTACCGCCACTTCTAGCAGAAATACCCTATATTAATGAAGCAACCGGGTCGTCTGATGCTATATCTTCCCCAACAATTTTGCTGACCGAAATTGGATCTGATTTAGCGGGTGGCGCTATACTATCAGACGCTGAGCCGCCATCCATTGAAACGTCAATCGCATCAGTGACTTGCAGTGCTACCTCTTCAGAAAATGAGTCTGATGCAGAGTCTGTCACAGAAAATGGACACGTTGATTGGATGACATGTGCTGGAGAACTGTCTTACCTTGTCAAAGACCTAAGACAGGCATCAGACTTAGTAGAAGAAGTTAAAGGCGATAATTGTCCATTGGTAGAAACATTTTTGACAAATGCTGTGGAACTAACCCGAAAGATATACGAACATGCGCACAGAGTCAACAAGATGAGTAACGTTTTATTGAAGAAAATAAAAGAAAGTAAGAGAGAGTCAGCGGCAGATAATGACGCAAGTATTCAATCAGTACCCTCCCATGACCCATGCGAGAGATGCAAAGTCAAAACTCACATTGAAAAAAAGTACATCATCAAATTGGGACCACACCAGCCAAAGTTAACTGTTTTCCCACAGAACAAGGATATTCCTCAGAGAAAGCAATGTCGCTTTTCATGCGGGTGGTACACTGCCTATCCCCATATCGAGTACAGCATTTCAAAGGATGCTGCATACTGTTATGTTTGCTCCTTGTTTCCAAGCGGACCTGGAAGAGAGCAAGCCGACAATGCATGGTCTACAGATGGTGTCCGACAATGGCACAAGATGGCAAGTCGAGGAGCAAAGAAGAAAGGAAAACTAGCAGAGCATTTCGGATCGAAAAGCCACAAGGCCGCATTGGCAGATTTCTATGCCTTTTGTCAAGAGTCGTCAAACGTGGACTTGCTACTTGATAAAGAGAAACGTGCCAATGTCATTCAAGCCGAGAAAAACCATTTGACAAACAAGGATGCTGTATTTATGCTGCTCGACGTTGCACGGACCCTCGCCCGACAAGGAATAGCTTTCCGAGGAAGATCAACCAACTCAGCACATGGTCATGGTGAAGACGATGGAAACTTTTACCAGATTGTCCAACTGTTATCCAGGCATTGTCCAAGAATGAAGCAGTGGCTCAACGATGCTCGCTTGCGATCATACCATGTGACTTACATGAGTCACGATTCTCAAAACGAGATGATTGATATTTTGGCAAATAATATCCGATGCAGGGTGAAAGAAGAAGTACATGATTCCAAGATGTTTTCCGTTATGGCGGATACAACGCCTGACACATCCAACAAGGATCGTTTAGCTGTTGCTGTCAGATATGTGAAAGAAGATGGCACAGCGTTTACAATTAAAGAACGCCTCCTTGAAGTTAAAGAAACAACCGATAAGACAGGAATTGGACAAGCCAGTGATATTATAAAGTCCTTAGAAGACAGCGGTTTGAAGACTTCAGATCTGCTATTCCAATCCTATGATTTCGCCTCCAACATGTCAGGAAAGCACAATGGAGCGCAAGCAGAAGTTGAGAAGAAGCTGGACAGGAAGGTTCCGTACATTCCTTGTCAAGCCCATAGAACCAACACCGTGGTTGAGCACGCATGTGAAAGTAGCCATATTATTCAAGAACTCTTCAACATCCTCCAAGAACTCTATGTGTTTTTCTCAGGAAGTACAAAGCGCCATGCTGTATTAGCTAAGCATTTGGAACCAATTGAGAACTGTATCCAACTCAGGAATCTCTCCAAGACAAGATGGACGGCAAGTGCAGAATCGATCAAGGCGGTGTGGATATCTCTTGAAGCTATTGTTGATTCCCTAGAGGAAGTTTTGGCAGCGCCAGTGGAAACAAAGGTCAAAGCAACAGTATCAGGCTTGTTGAAAAGGGTGAAGAACTTTGACTTCATCGTCAGTCTGATGTTTATGAAGAACATCATGCTAAAGACGAAGTTCTTGAGTGAGGAACTTCAGAAGGAAGAACTTAACATCATGGATGCTTTGGAGCTGACAAAAAGCACCATAAAGTCTCTGGAAAGGATAAATAATAAAGAGGAAGAGATGGATTCCATGATAGCAGCAGCTGTGTTATATTCAAAGGAATCATTCAGTATCGATGCTGAAGAGGAGTTTGCAAGACGTCACAGAGTAAGACGTGCACCAATGCGATATGACGACAATCCACAAAATGCAGCTGTTCTCAATTTTTGTCAGTATTACAGGAAGGAGTTCAAGTGCGTCTTGGATACTCTTATAACGCAATTTAGGGACAAGATGCAACCAACATTGGACATAATTGCTCCTGTGGCACGCACCCTGCAGATTCCCTTACAAGCGCCGTCATCTGAAGACATACAGAAGCTAACAGAAATGTTCCTGAAAGATTTAGATGCTGACGTTTTAGCAGCGGAACTCGAAGTCTTCAAGATCATAGTTGACAACAAGACAGAATTAAAGAGTGACAATGCAGAAGAAGTCATCCAGTTTGCATATCAGCAAAGAAAAACACTTCCTTTAACGTGGAAAGCATATCAGTTGATGCTGACAGCCCCAATTTCAGTGGCAAAAGATGAGAGGACTTTCAGTCACCTGAAGTTCGTGAAGAGCGTTTACCGGTCAACAATGGGAGACAAGAGGCTGGACAATTTGATGCTACTGAACTGTGAAAAGGATTTGACAGATGTTTTGGACATGCGCGATGTACTAAGACAATGGTCATTGGCAAAACCAAGGCGTTAAGAATATCATCTTATGACTTATGAGCTATATAATACTTTTTTCTTATTATTTTTCTTGTTATAATTCAATTGACTGGACATGTATAGCAGTACAGCCTGTACACTGTACAGGTGTACTATCTGTTTATCACTAACTATATATATATATATATATATATATCCATACATCACTGTCTAAAAAACGTGTTGGACAATAAAATATGTCAATGCACCCATGCAAGCTGTGTAGTTAAACATTTTTAACATAGTTATAGAACAAGTATAGTTGACACTTGACAGTTTTTATCGTCAAAGTGGAGACTATTGTGTACTTAGCAATTACCATGCATACATACGTTTACCCACCCAAGTTGGGTAAATGTCCACGTGCAGGCTAATCTAGACCAAGCTAATGACTCGGCAAAACTATACTTCACACCCCCCCATTGAAGGAGGCCTAGCGCCGCCCCTGATTTTATGCTATGGAGCAAAATGGCGAACATTAATTACCACGTACAAAAATTAATGCTGAGAAAAAGTGCCCCTTTTTTTGGCAGCCCCCGCCGCCTTAAGGTTACAGGATACCCTACAGGAAGCCATTTCAAACAGGAAGCCGCTCGCTCAATTTTTTTCCGATTTGTCTCAAATTTGCACCAAATGTAGTTAAGTATATGATGGACACTATCGTATTATACAGTAAATAAGAAATAAAATATTGATGCAGATATACTCATCAGTTTAAAATCACAGTACCTTCGCGCCGCGGTCTTTGGTTTTACCAAAGAGCTCTCAATTTATCATATTTACACTTCTCAATGTTTGTTCTAAAAAAGTTAGCCTGCGTGCAGACGCTTGTATTTCCGGAGCTTGTGTAATTGAATCCCTATAAGCGTCTGCACACTGGAGGCCAAAAGCTTGTTCTGGTCACGTGGATTTTCCACAGAAAGTTGGAACCGCATGTGATTGGTTCTTTGTTAATTATGCAATTTATCACGAATTCGCTAAAATTAGCCCGAGCATGCACTTATAAAAACATGGCGTTTGTCGAAGCTTCGAAGTTAGATGGGTGAGTGTTTTCAATGTGCTCTGCGACTCGTTTGTTATTTATTTCAAATTGATAGCCTTTTCGAAGACCAAGTTAAGGCAATCAAAGCATTCTTTAAAGGAACGTATAGAAGCTGACATCAAAACACTCTTGAGCAGCGGGGTTCTAGTTTAATTCTTGGTCGAGTTTGTCAACGAAAAGTTCACAATGTCTTCTTTGCTCGTTTTGCGCAAAATGCTGGGACTCTTCTTAGAGCACATATTCGAACACTCTCAGTTGATCTCCTTCAGATACAAAAGGACAGTTTGTTCTCTGACCTTTACACAGCGCCAAGCTGCGCGCGCGATTTGTGTGTATGTCCCTCTACACAGCATTTTGCCAATAGAGCAAAGATCCTTGGGCAAAGTCCGAGTGGCTGTTTTGCTTCTCCACTGTACTTTAACAGACACAATTGTCGTTTGGGCAGTTGAAAAGTTATCCGCTTCGTGTGTGGCCCTCGTTGGTGTGGAAGTTGATCGAGGTTGAAAAGGAGATACTAGTGAGACTCAATGAATAATAATAGCTATAATTATTCCTTACTGCGCGAATTAATCATTTTAATGCGATTAAAAATCCATGTGTCCACTCGTGACCAGAACAAGCTTTTGGCCTCCAATGCGCAGACGCTTATAGGGATTCAATTACCCAAGCTCCGGAAACACACGCGTCTGCACGCTGGCTATAAAAAAGTGTGTTCGTATTTTTTTATTAATGTAGTGGTTTAGCAGCTAGGATATTTTATTTCTCTACCTGTGTTGTGGCACAAGCAATTGACAAATAAAAGCCTGTAACTCAGGTAATTTTTACATAAATAAAACACGCGAACACACTTTTTTAGAACAAACACTGAGAAGTGTAAATATGATAAATTGAGAGCTTTTTGGTAAAACCAAAGACCGCCTTAAACCGCGACGCGAAGGTACTGTAATTTAAAACTGATGAGTATATCTGCAACAATATTTTATTTCTTATTTACTGTATTTAACTACATTTGTTGCAAATTTGAGACAAATCGGAAAAAAATTGAGCGAGCGGTAACAAATTTCTTGAAATGGCTTCCTAGGGTATCCTGTAAGCTTAAGTCGCTCTTCCGGCGCCTCTGCGCGCTCGACTCGCTACAAGAAACCCTGGGAAGCCACAGAGTTGCCTGCGGTGGAGGCTAATATTTGCCTTAGGTATATCACAAAAAATATAACGCTCGGCTTACGGCCTCTGGCAGTTTCTGAGACCTCGGACAAACATTATACCAGTACAGACATCCCGACCGGTAAATAACATATACTAATTTTAATATTAAGCAAAATTATTTTTTCTGTGATGCGTGGACTACACTGATCCTCGTTCCCAGGGTATATATCGTGTATTTCGGAACACCGCTGCCAAACGTTTTGCGCATGTGCGACGTCCGAGCTCGTCCTCGGAAAAAGAGCGGGAAAACACTGAAATATTTGGACTGGTCCGAGAGTCCGACACAAAAGTTAAAATTATAAGCATACTACCAAAAAGATAAGGTAGGTAATTTGTGCATGGCTTCCTTGTCAACATTGTAACATATTCTGAATTTATCCCTTCGTAATTTTCTTTACTTTTTTTGTAATTGTAATTTTTTTTAAACACAAATGAATAGTCGAGTCTTACTTAGTCTTCACTGTCTGGCTGTTGTCGCCACGGCTAGTTCCCACTTCTCTTGCAACGAATGCGCAAACATTTGGCAGCGGTGTTGTATTTCGGTATATTATGTACTTGGTAAAGCCCAGGGCAACAGATTACCGACTACCGAGAAAGCCCTGGGAACGAGGATGTGATGGATACTTTTGGCCCAAACATTGTATGTCTCTTGTGATATATATATATATATATATATATATATTTACTTATTGCATTTCGTTTTGAATCAAGGTTTTGTGTTCTCGCACGATTCCCTCAACCACAGAAGGTTCGGCCAGTGTAGACACATCTCCTAAATCCGCAAAATCGTTGGCCGCAACTTTTCGAAGAATACGACGCATGATTTTTCCAGAGCGTGTTTTTGGAAGGCCCGGAGCTATCTAGAATTTTTTTGAGAGCAGAAACCCGAGTTAATAAACGCGCCCCGTTTAGCGTCAAAAACGTTGCTTAATTTAGGCTAAATAAACGAACGAACGAACGAACGAACGAACGAACGAACGAACGAACGAACGAACGAACGAACGAACGAACGAACGAACGAACGAACGAACGAACGAACGAACGAACGAACGAACGAACGAACGAACGAACGAACGAACGAACGAACGAACGAACGAACGAACGAACGAACGATTCATTAACCAACGAGGCAACGAACCAGCCAACTAACCAGCCAATCCATCCACCAAACTAGCCACCCACCCACCCACCCACCAACCAACCAACCAACCAACCAACCAACCAACCAACCAACCAACCAACCAACCAACCAACCAACCAATGACTCAACCAGTCCACCAGTCAACCAACCAACCATCCAACCAACCAAACCAATGAACCAACCATCCATCCATCCATCCATCCATCCATCCATCCATCCATCCATCCATCCATCCATCCATCCATCCATCCAACCAACCAACCAACCAACCAACCAACCAACCAACCAACCAACCAACCAACCAACCAACCAACCAACCAACCAACCAATCAATCAATCAATCAACCAACCAACCAGCCAACCAATTACAATTGTTGGATAGTCCACAGCCCAACCAAACACAAAATGCTTTCCTAGAACTTGTGTCGACTATCCACCATAACCCTCGACAGAAAAACAAGCTAACATGAAATAGAGTACAGCAGTTTACCTGAATAAGTTCCGGTGTAGCAAAAGACCCTATTCGTTTCTTTACAATGTCTTTTAGCTCTCCTCGGAGTTGGTCTGGCCTAATTGTGCTGTGATCTTTAAGAGTAACGTAGGCATAAATACCTGAAAATAGATGAAACCAATTAGGCATTATAAAGCCACTTATTATATGGCTGCGTTTGATTTGCGGTCCGTACGCAAAACGACGCACGCTGATTGGTTCCGATATTGACACAGAATAAAGACTATACAGAAGGGCCACTCGGGTCGGAACCTTTGAACTTTTTGTCTCCGCGCATGTCTCATTACGCATGTTGCTCAGCCAGTAAACTGCATGTTCTGGTCAATAAGCACGCTGAACTGGCTGTCCTAGCCAGTAAACTGCATATTTTTGCATAAAAATACGAGGACACGTTGTACCGCTAAGTGGCCCTTCTGTATAGTCTTTATTCTGTGATATTGACCTCGGGGTCAATACGCTTTTTTCTCGGCCCTGTAAGTTTTGGCGGGAACATTTCTGAACAATAAAATGTGTTGGAACATCACTGCTGGTTTTCTTTAAAGCTGTTTATCTAAAAACACGACAAATAAAAGCCGAACTGGTGTAAATAAAAGGCCAAGAAGCGACACGAAAAAGTGAACATGTACAAGGTAAACAGCATACTCCGAAGGCGAAGACGAAAACAACGCTAGAAGTTTAAAAATAAAATGAACCAATAGCCATATAATAAATTCCTTATTAACCTGGTTTGCTTGGTCTGTACTGGAAAGTATATTTGCCCTCGGTTTTATCGCACAAACCTCGCTCCTTCGTCGCTCGGTCTATACGAAAACCTCAGGCAAATACTTTCTCGTACACACCTCGCACTCGGTTAATACAGAATACAGATTTTAATTACTTCTTCCCACAAGGGGCTTTTCAAGAGCAATTTACATTACTAAATTTCAAGTGGCCGAGTCGAAGGCATATTAAAGGCGCTCGAAGCAGCCGCCCTACGACAGATTTATGACACACATGTCAGATCACGAATCACAGACCTTGGTGTTGATTTTATGGAGGGAGGAAAGCCGGAGAACCCGGCGAAAAACCCTCGAAGCACAGGAGAGACCAACTAAACTCTACTCACATGAGTGTTCCAAGCTCGAGAACGGGGTTATTCCCAGACGGTCACCCATCCAAGTACTAACCCCATCGAACTGGGCTTAACTACAGCGGTGAGAGGCAGCGCCCTAACAGCACACGCCACCCGTGCTTCCCAAGTCTTTAATAAGTCTTTAATACTTCCCGAGGCGCGTAGTCTTTATCTGTATACTTCCTGGGCTTTATACAGATAAAGACAGTGCAGTTATAATGAGCAATTCAATTCAATTGAATTCAGTTTGTATATGGGAGACTTATGAATGAGTGAAAAACAAAGAATATTATATCTCAACTGTTAAATTGTCCAGTCAGGGAGCTTGATTTGTACCACGTGACCAGTTAATTTATCGTAAAATTACCCGCCACAGCGGGGTATAACCTCGAATACCCCGCTGTGGCCGGGGCACAGAATAAGGATCAACCAGAAGTCCAACTCGGGAAATGTTGGCCTCGCGATCCCGGCGCCATTTTGAAAGTAAGTGCCCCCGGGAAATTAGCCCTCTCGTCCTTGCGACCCTCGGGCTCCTGTATTCAATTACTCTTGGCCTTGGTATATAATTCAAAATTTAGTGTTACCTGTAACTTTTTAAAATGTTCAAAATGTTCTCACCATTGTTCGTAAAATAAGAATTATATAATGGAAATGGACTCCTCACAAGTGTTACAGAATTTTGGATTTTGTTTTTAAATACTAAAGCACAACCCTGAACTGCATATTTGAAACAGAGGATACTGTCAAGTGCTATTCATGTCAGAACTTTTAGTTTTCTTGCTGGGAAGTATTATAAAATATGAAAAAAACATCATTATTTTGGTCTGGACCGTCTGAAATTTATGTATTTCTTAAGTTTGTTTTGCCTTTTGCTGTTTTGGTGTTTGCAGTTCAGAAAGATTTCAGGTATGAACCTCAGATATTTCTTAAACAGAAGCTAATTCAAATATGAAAGGAGTGGAAAAGTTTGCAGATTTCTAGTTGAAGTAAAAAACGTTTTTGGTTCATACCTTTTGAACATATGAAAAGATAATGAAAATTTTATGGTCAATGGTGAGAACATTTTGAACATTTTAAAAAGTTACAGGTAACACTAAAGTTTGAACTGTACACCGAATGAAAGCTTATAAAATTTCTAACAACATACGTACTCGATGTATTTCAACAACGCGTAGTTCCGAAATTTTTAGCCATCTTTTTCTGTAAACAAGTATGTCGGCATCATCGAGAAATGTAAAACTCAGCTTCGTGAGTACAGGACTTTTTTGCCACGGACTTTTACCCGTAGTATCCGCGTACTGAAGTTTTAATAATCTCGTGGTCAAAGAATTTCATCTCCAACGAAACGTTTTCTAAAGTAAATTACTTATTACTTACTAAATATTATTTATATATGTATAGATAACAATATAAAGTTAACTAAAAGGTCACAAGAAGGCCAAGAGTAATTGAATACAGGAGCCCGAGGGTCGCAAGGACGAGGGTTTATTTTCCAGGGGCACTTACTTTCAAACTGGCGGACTGGCGCATGCGGATAAAAATAATGGGACACTTTTTTCCGCGAGTTGGACTTCTGGTTGATCCTTATTCTGTGGCCGGGATATTCGAGTTCGTGTACCACGCGTGAATGCCACGCACGATTCACGAAGCTGTCAACAATGGCGGAGTTTGGCGAAACAAGAAAACGTTTCGCCTGAACATTCAGATGTTGACAAGAAGATTGTTAGGTTACAAAGAAATAAGGATTCAGGAAATACAAAGAAAGCAACAAACAATGCATCCAGAAGCCTTGAGACGACAACAGAATGGAAACAGACAATGAAAAGCGGACAAAAGTTAAGCTAAGCGAACTTTATTAACATTATTTAATTAAGCTTTTTTTGGAAAGGTTAATGTTTCGATATAATATATCATGTATGGACCTTTCGCTCGGGGAATTCGATGAAATATTACCCCTTGGGATGATATATCCCTCGAGCTTCGCCCTCGGGATATATCATAACTCGGGGTAATATTTCATCGAATTCCCCTCGCTCCAGGTCTATAAATGATAAAAACCGCGGGAAATTCCAACTAAGGAAGGGTTAGAGAATGGTCACGTGTGCTCTATGGAATATAGAGTCCCGAGAATTAGACCCCGTTTACACGATGCCGGTACAATTTGAAAACAGAACAAAATCATGCCATTTAGGCCTTGCGTTTACACGATACCGGCACAAAAATGACATGAAAACGGCACAAAATGAAGACGGGTTCCTTGACGGCATGAAATGAAAACGGAACACCAACCGGTATCATGTAAACGCCCGTGCCGTGACAGTTTGATGACGGTAATCACGATATATACGACCACAGTATTCGGTCAGCGGTATTCACAAAGTCTTCTCAATTCTCATTGGAGGAGAATAGTCGCAGTGTAAACGCAAGACTTTTTGGGCTGTATTTACACACCGGCATGATTTTGTTCCGTTTTCAAATTGTACCGGCATCGTGTAAACGGGGTCTGAAGGCCACGAGAGGCCGGATAATTCGAAGGACTGTATATCCCATAGAGCACGAGTGACCATTCTCAATCTCTAACCGTCTTAGAGATAATGGTTGCAACCACGATAGGATTTAAAGCTATTCATTTTAGTTTCGATAAGAAATTGAAGTGCTCATGTTGATTAAAGTGCTTATGTCACAAAAAAAATTTTTTAACTTTTGAGTAGAGGACAAAAAGTTAGTTAATAGGTTCTTTAACATTTTTCGGTTTTCTCTTTTCATTCGCGAGATATGCGGCTCTAAACAGCAATTTTCGTGAAAATGTCACGTATCAACAAGAGTCTGGGACGAGCGTGGTGTGACGTAGCTTAAGGGACTTATTAATTTTAACAATAGCTTTTTAGTACTCCTTCACATGTGAATTCGAACCTCCGTCCCTTAAGCTACGTCACACGGCTGTCGCCCCAGACCCTTTTCCGTTTTTCTCTCGGGCGCGACAATTTTTTGCCAAAAGCCAATTTTTCAAGGTTTAGAGCCGCATATCTCGCGAATGAAAAGAGAAAACCGAAAAATGTTAAAGAACATATTAACTAACTTTTTGTCCTCTACTCAAAAGTCAAAAAATTTTTTGTGACATAAGCACTTTAAATACAGTCATGGTTTAAGAAAAGGTGGTGTTTAAATAGACATCGAAGCTAGTGATTGTATTAGCTTGTTTTGATTATAAGCCGCGGAGAGACTGGTCTTACTTTACATGCCGTTTTAGTGATATTGAGTATTATAAAATAAGGTGTCCTCTACGTACGCTGTGATTGGCTGGACTCCGTGCATTTATAAGAGAACATAGATCATGAATGACGTAAAATGGCGTAGAATGGCGTCAGCTGGCCGGAAAAGCCCGACAAAATACAAAACCACCTCACTTTTAGCTTGGTTTTGCTTCTTCTTATTTTATAAAACAAATAAAACATACCGCTCCTGTGCATATGTACTCTTATAAAGGTACGTTTGACGTCATTTGAACACGAAAGAAGTGTAATGGCACTCGGCTGTCGCCTCGTGCTTCTACTCAACTTCTTTCGTGTTCAAATGACGTCAAACGTGCCTTTATAAGAGAACACATGCACGGAGCTTTATGTTTTATTTGTTTATTAACAAGCAGACCGTGAACTGGTTGAGTTTTAATCAACGTGATATAACATTGTCGTATTGTTGTGAGTACAAAATATTTGTCTTATTGTTAATGAGAGTTGGTGTGTATTCCTTGCGTTAAAGGGTGAAATTATATGATATTTTTGTATATCTGGGTTTAGAGGATTGTTTCTTAATGGTTTAGGGGGCTTTTGTGTGACATGATAGAGTATGCGTTTTTTTGGTTAATTTAATTTAATTTAATTTAATTTAATTTAATTTAATTTAATTTAATTTAATTTAATTTAATTTAATTTAATGAATTTGTCACAGTATTATACAATTATACAATAAATGATTACAATGATATCACAATAAATACAAATAACTAACAAGATACAAGCAAAAAAACAAAACAAACACTGAATATGACAGGAGAAAGGAACAGCTAGGACTCACGTCCCAATTGACACCCAACCCCTTAATTCTATAATAACAATAATGTGAACAATATAAAGAAACATAACCATAACTTAACACGCAACTATCTTAAGACTTAAACTAGTGAACTAAGGCATATTTGAGACAAAGTTGCAACTCATTAAGTGCATTCAGGAGGGATGTAGGTAGATAATTTAGTGCGGTACATTTAGTGCGGTTGTAGATGTTTTGCACATTATAAATCAGTGTTGACGTCTTGGTAATATGGGTTATTAAAAAGTTAGCATTCACAGTGACTGCATTGATTTCATTACAGGGCCGTAGGAAGCTATTTTGTATTGGGGGGGGGGGGGGGGACTGATGTAGCGAGCGTCGAAGACGCGAGATATCTAGGGGGGTCCGGGGGCATGCCCCCCCGGAAAATTTTGGATTCTAGGGTCTCTGAAACAGCATTTCCCGCATTCTGGGGCGAGATTTATAGCAAAATTTATCGCATAAATTTTATTTCCCTCTAAAACTTTACAGATTATCGCTAGTTTACAAATTATTGGGGGCTGAAGCCCCCCCCCCCAGCGTCTACGGCCCTGCATTAGTGATTTTATTGAATTCATTAGTGACCTGTTCATTAGTGCACTCTACCTTAAGGCTACTATTTATTGCGGCAACTAATCTTTGCGATTTTTGTGATTTTTCGCAAATCGTAAAGATTAGTTGCCGCAGTAATTTCTACTCGCAAAATTTACCCTGTTTTGCAGTTTAAGCAATAAAAAATAATACTGTGATATCCTACCGCATGAAACGTGGATAAGTTCAATTTCGTGTCGCATAAGTGTGCATAAAGAATTTTCTAGAAGAAACGGTTATTGTTTTGTTGAAAATGTGGCAAGTTTTGTTGTTTAATAAGAGTCTATTGCGACGCGAGTTAGTATAGGAGTATAGAATAAAAATAATTCAAATTTTCACCTGGTTTCTCACTTGTCCTTTTTTCGGGAATACCTATCTGCATGAAATCTGTTGTATTTGCCTCAGCAAAATCTTTGCAAAATCGCAAAATTAAAACACTCGCGAAATACGCAGTTTCCTAAATCGCAAAATTTAAGTGTCGCAATAAATAGTAGCCTTAAGGTATTTAGAGTTGGTAATGATTCAATAGAGTTACTAATGAATTCAACAGAGTCACCGTGAATACTAATTTTTTTTACCCCGCATTTTCCATGTGCTTCAAAGCCCACACCACTTGATAAATTAAAACACTACGGAATATAGAACGTTAAAATACTCGATCGGGATTAGCTGAGTTGGTGCAACCATTTTCTAAGCATATATAGAGTCAGTAAACGTATTTTGCTGTCACCTTAAATAGACTTTACCTTCTCCTTTGATATCATGCGGAAAGCCAACTACAGCGCTCTCTGCAACATCTGGGTGGTCATCCTATTAAAATGGTTATTCGAAGAGTTTGTTATTAGCACAGTAAGGTACATACTCTTCAGTTCTTCGAAAGGTTTATTGTACGTACCAGGCAATCCTCGACTTCAGCGGTACCCAAGCGATGTCCACTGATGTTAATCACGTCATCAACTCGCCCGGTTATCCTATAGTGCCCGTCTTTGTCCCTTAGAGCTCCATCTCCGGTGAAGTAATAACCTGGAAAAATGTAAAGGAAACATCTGAAGTTGTGCAGTAAAACGTAAACAAAAGATAATGAAGGTTAAGCAAAGTAAGGTAAGTAACGTGAAGTATGCAGTGATGTTAAGTAAAGTAAAGTAGGTGAAGTGGAGTGAAGTGAAGTGAAGTGAAGCGAAGCGAAGCGAAGCAGAGGGGTGGAGTGGAGTGGAGTGAAGTGAAGTGAAGTGAAGTGAAGTGAAGTGGAGTGGAGTGGAGTGGAGTGGAGTGGAGTGGAGTGGAGTGAAGTGAAGTGAAGTGAAGTGAAGTGAAGTGAAGTGAAGTGAAGTGAAGAGAAGTGACTGAAGTGAAGTGAAGTGAAGTAAAGTGAAGTGAAGTGAAGTGAAGTGAAGTGAAGTGACGTGAAGTGAAGTGAAGTGAAATAAAGTCAGATGAAGTTTATACCTGGAAAACTTTGATAGTAAGTTTGCAGATATCTTTGATGATCCCCGTAAAGAGTTCGGGCCATGCTTGGAACGCAACTCCGAATACAAAGATTGCCAGAGACATTATTTCCATGAAGCTCGACACCCTAAAGAAAATTTAAAGCCATGCAGGATTGTATCAAAACGTTTGGCTATAGCTTTCACGTACAGCCCGAAACATCTTATCCATTCCTTGAAGTACCTATGAAGCAAAAATCAAGCCTGTCTTATTTGAAAGAACACTTAACTTTTGATGTCACATGTGCACAATGACCTTTTGGAGAAGGTTACGTATCTTTGCTCTTACTATACAAAATTAATTCGAAAAAAGCATGTAAGTGTGCTTGTCCCACAACACCGAACATGTAGATTTTCGAGACATTATGTTTGATAATAACAAAGATGTATTAGAGTTTCTCCCATCGGTTCATTTTCGTAATCGATTAATCGTTGTCAACAATCGATTAATATCGATTAATCGTATTGATTAAATATGCCATGAATTAAATACAAAATGTCCATGGTGGTTTGTCCATTCAAAGGAAGGGGGTGCTTTTCTAAAGTTCTTACTAAATTTGTTGAGGATTGCCTCCCTTGTTGTCGTCCAACAATTCAGTCACTATTCCCGTTTTAAATCAGTTTAATCACGGTTATAGATTGCGCACTTTCTCGTGCTCTCACAGTTCACATGAGACATGACAAGACATAGATGATGTTTGGTTTACACTTGACACTCTTAAATGATACTGCGATACTATTGGCTAATCAGTTTATGAATAATTGGTTTAACTAAGGCATGTTCATAATCAGTCATTACTTATCTGTTTAACAAAACAAGATTAAATCATTCCGGCATCATGCTGTGCAGGGTTGTTATAGATGATCCAACTATTGTTAAGTATAATCGATTGGCGATATATACTGGCAATATATAATATACTGGCAATATATAATATACTGGCGAACCAATTACTATTCATATGCACCTTCATCCACTTGAAGTTTTACATGGACATGAAACTAGGTTTTCATTAAAGTGTAATAATGATAAATTTTTAATAACACCTGACTTCAAGAGGAAAACATTTTTAGCTAGAGCATTTAGAACTAGAGCCATTGAAATCTGGAATTTTTTAAATAGTGAGACAAGGGAAATAAGTTCCAAGTCTCTTTTTAAATCTGCTCTTTGTAAGCAGCTTCATTGGTTTATATGATTTAAGTTAATTATAATTTTATTTTATTTCATATTTAACAATGTCATTTTATTCAATCTAAATTTTGTAATATATTGACTTTTAGATTTAAGCTAATTAGTTTCTCTAAGACCGCGTGTAAACTAGCTTTAGCTAACTGTGGATCTTATTAAATACTCAAATACTCAAATCGATTGCGGAGAAAAACGAAAAAATAATCGATTAATCGAGAGCAGCTCTAAGATGTATAATTAACTTTCTCCGGTAACTAATTATGCACATCTCAAGAACGAAGCAAGGAAACGAGAAACTTCAAAAGATGTTACTCTGTCATTGTAAGTGTTCTTTCAAATAAGATAGACTTTATTTTCGTTTCATAGGCACTTTAATTTAACATACCAAAGTGAAAATTACCTGACTATCAAACAGCGCGGGTTCAACTCCAAAAAAGGGTCGCATTGCAAACTCCGGTTTCGGCGTCGAATTGTCTGGAGCAGGTCTCGGTGCAATAAAAATACCCCCAGTTTCTAAAAATATTTACAGAAGTTTCTTTAACTAAACTTCCTTTTAAGGTGGCTCCATACAGTTTCTTGAAAAATGGAAAATACAAGTTTTAGAGTCCAAAACACGTGATTAAACAACTCGGGAAAAGAATAAAACTAAATGTTATGCATAGTTAAACAGTCGGACAATCAAAAACTGTTACCAAATAAATAGCAACAGTTGTTGCTATGGCAACAATGACGTTTCAAAATGGCTGCCAATTACCGTTCAAACTAATTTAATTCGAAAAAAACTTTGGTGAGCCCCCATTTTTTTTCATTAAAACTTTTCTTGAAGTATGAGTAATCAATAGGCCGATTTTAAAAAAATTCTGCAGAACGAAATTTTTTAAAAATTAACAAACATGATTTTTCCGAAAACAAAATTATTCGTAAAAAATAATGATCTTTCTCCAATACCTGTTAGATACAAATGTTGATAATATACCTGTTTGCCACCACGTGTCCACCACGGTACATCTTTCCTCACCTACTACTTTATGGTACCAATGCCAGGCGTCAGCATTGATTGGTTCTCCAACTGAAATAAAATGCGCAGAAAAGACAATCAAGCTCGGATTCGATTTCCGTGCATGAAATTTTTCATAACAAGTCCGTACCCAAAGCTGTTATAAAAAATATGGCCCAGGAAATAATCCTTAAAAAAGTCATACGTTAATGGGCAAGGGCGACAAAAACCATATTTCTTTATTCCTGTCTTTTTAATTAAAAATAATGTAATCTATGTAAATATGAATAATTTTTGTCAACATCGCTAATTTCGACAAAAAAATTTCAACAATCCTGTCATCTGCCATCTTAGACAATGTTTTTATATGGATTGATTGGTTAGTTGGCCGTCCGTCCGTCCGTCCGTCCGTCCGTCCGTTCGTTCGTCCGTCCGTCCGTTCGTTCGTTCGTTCGTTCGTTCGTTCGTTCGTTCGTTCGTTCGTTCGTTCGTTCGTTCGTTCGTTCGTTCGTTCGTTGAACTTTTCTTCAAATTCTTCATATTCTCACATTCAGATGACTATGTTGACGTTTCAAATGATTTTATCGCCTTACAAACCTGCCTAAGCCACAATCGAGTGATCGAGGTAAACGTTGTTGATTTTGTTTTGATGTTCTCTCTGTTATTTCAAAGAAACTGGCGTCGCAAAATAGTGCTTTGTTTTGCTCGGAATTTGCGATGCATATTTTAACGAGTAAACCTTGATATTTTCTTTTAAAATGAGTAATAGTAGACGGGCATTTTGACGTATTGTGGCTTTGTCGTATTTATAGGCAGTTCGATTATCATTTCAAGCTGATTAGGCCCCGTTTAAACTAGAGCAAAAGTTTCCGGATTCACATTGTTTTTCATCCTCGTGCATGGGAATAAAAAACAATGTGAATCCGGATACTTTTGTTCTAGTGTAATCCTAAACTTTGAATATACTATATTACTATACTAGGGATTTTTGAAGCTTGTCATTTTCAACAGGTTGTTATCCGGGGTGGCGCCAGGAATTCCCTGACACAAGGGCTAAGGTCCCCAACAGGGGGCTAGTAGGGGGTTCGGGGGCATCCTCCCCCGGGAAATTTTCAAAATACAAACGTCTAGAATAGCTTTTTCCATCTTCTCCGTGTGAAATTATCGCAATAACCAACAAGCTACAGCATCTATTTTCATGCTATCAATAAAGACAAATTTGTTGAACACCTGGTGTGATCATTAACCTTTGTTCAATATTGCAGACAGAAAATGGAAGTTTGTCGGTTGTAATTATTAATGTTGGCCTTTACACAATATATACCGTATCCTGTGTTTTATTTCACTATTAAAGCATTAATTACTGATTTGTCCGGCTTAATCAGTTAAAAAGTTCTTTGCGAATTGTTAAAAACACAATTTTTCTTCCAGATCATTCCCCGACAAATCTGTAAATTTCCCCGATGGGGGTTGGGGTTGGGGTTGGGGGGGGGGGGGGGGTGAGGAGGGGGGCTAGGGTTCCCCGACAGAGGGCTGTAGCACCTCTGCCCCACTCCCCTCTGGCGCCACCCCTGGTTGTTATGCTCACGCCATCAAGTTTCCTATCCAGTCTTTTTATTATCCATGGTTAAATCGATATAAAGTATGTCTGAAGTTCGATTTTAGTTAATGTCATTTCACATCATTGCACAACAACACTTTCAAAAGCACAGAAAGCATTCGTCTATCAGCACAGTGTAATTTAATTCATTGAATGTTTGGGGCATACTCCCCCAGAAAATTTTGTATTTTTAGCCTCCCTGGAAGCCATTTTAAGCTGCCAGTAATTAAGCTGCCAGAAGAATCTTTATATATTCATTAGGAGCTTTGATTCCAATCCCGTTGTTAATCCCAGTCTAAATCATGAGAAATTACGTATTTTTTTCATGAAATGTTTTGCACAGGTCTCATGATCTTCATTTTAGTTCATTGCACAGCTCTAGTGGTTGTCTTGATTATTGAAAATATTTATACTTGTAGCGCTTGCGTATCTAGAGAAATTGTGTTTGTGATAAGCGACAGATTTTATGCAATTTAGGTTTTCTGCATTTACTGGAAACACGATTTCTTCACTTAGGTAAACTTTGATGGTATAAAACTTTCAGTAATCCGAAATCACCACTAGGGCTGTGCAATGAACTAAAATGAAGTTCGTGAGACCTGTGCAAAACTTTTCATGTGGGAAACGATAAGTTTTTGTGATTTACACTGACGAGCCATCTTACGTTAGTTAGAGTACTACTAGAAATACATGATCGCAACAACCCCTCGCCCACTTTTAATATATACATTTTTGTAAACCACCCCCACCACCAACCACCACACACACACTTTCTGGTTGGTTTTTTTGTTGGTTTCTTGTATTTAAGTCTATTATAGTTTTTGTATGTTTATATTTAGTCTATTATAATTTTTTTTGTATTTAAGTCTATTATAGTTTTTATATTTTTATATTTAGTCTATTGTAATTTTAGTACATAATAATTTAACAGCCTGAAAATGTTTGAATAGAAAGAGAGAAACAAACCAGTATAACATCAAAGAAAATTCATTCGCAAAGTTCACCTGTAGTCATGTATTGACACACCGAAAGAGCATGCAAAGTCAATATTAAAAAAGAAACAACGAAATGAACCAAATAACAAATTTTCATTCAAAATAGACAATAGTGGCCAAGAAAAGACACAATGCCACGTCCTAGCGTATACAAAGGCAACTGTAGACAAGAATATTATTTATACTGCATGATTTTCTTTTTCAAGACTCAGCTAAACTGGTAAATAAGAATCTCCTACCGTTAAACTTTCTTCTGCTTTTGTCACCATAAACACTGCCAATTCATTCTATACTCTTTTCAGTGCATGACCAGGCATCATTCAATTCTCTTCAAGATCTAAAAAGCCGTTTGTTTCAAACTGATTTCTTCATCGTTTTCCCTCGAGTTAAGTAGAATACACCAGAGCAGAATTCTTTACAGGCTTTGGCCACGGTCTTCGTCGTAACAGTTACCAGTACCCTGCTATCCGAACTGCGAAAGTTGCGGATTTGTTGATATATATTTATAAAATAAGGTGTCCTCTACGCAAGCTCTGATTGGCTGGGCTCCGTGCATTTATAAGAGAACATAGATCATGAATGACGTAAAGTGGCGTAGAATGGCGTCAGCAGGCTGGAAAGCCCGCCAAATTCTAAAACTACCTCGCTTTTAGTTTGATTTTTCTTATTATTATTTTATAAAACAAATAAAACATACCGCTCCTGTGCATATGTACTCTTATAAAGGTACGTTTGACGTCATTTGAACACGAAAGTCAACTTCTTTCGTGTTCAAATGACGTCAAACGTGCCTTTATAAGAGCATATGCACGGAGCTTTATGTTTTATTTGTTAAACACATCTCGCAAAATTTCTTTCCCGCTTGCGTGTAATTTCGCGTGTAAGTGAACTCCACGCGTGTCGAGATTAGTACCCTCACCTCGCCCGGGCTCGGGGATAATTTGTAAAAATTTTGTAGGGACGAAAACTATCTGTCACCCCCACATGTAAAAACTTGTGGGGGCGCTCGCCCCCACTGACCCCACGCTTCCGCCGCCCCTGACCCTATATTTTAGATTCGTTTACCAGTTCCCAAAGTTCGTAAAGATGACCTGTCGTATTTCTTCACCCAGTCGTCTTCGTACTTGAGTAAAAGCCGCAGTGCCGTGGGAGCGGTATAGAACTGGTTAATCTTCAGTCTTTCGACCATTTCCCAATACCGTCCTGGATTTGGGTAGGTTGGTACGCTTTCAAATAAGACGGTCGTAGCGCCGTTTGACAGAGGTCCATAAACGACATACGAGTGACCAGTGATCCAGCCAATATCGGCAACACAGCTGAATATGTCGCCGGGCTCGTAGCCGAAAACATACTGAAATAGAGCGAGAGATTACACTCAATGAACATAGTAGGTACGTACGCACTGTGTACATGCAAAGTTACTGTAGATAAAAATTACAGTAAATTCATACCGTCTTCAGTTTGAGGTTCGCTTACTTTTTTCTCTTTCAAATACAATTTTCTCTCTCAAATACTGCTTTAAACTCTAACAGCCAGTGGCGTGGTGGCAAGTTTCAGGCTGGGGTGACCAGATTAGCTTTGGTGCCTCCCCCCCCCAAAAAAAAAGGATAAAAAGACATTGCTGTATTTGATAATTTTGAAATCTAGAGTCTCTGATATGCCATTTCCTGCATTTTAGAGTGAGATTTTACAGAATTCTGAAGATCATAAAACTTCATAGAAAGCACAAAAGATTACAGATTTCAGTAGCAATATATAATATTACAACAAACAACGGGTTCTCTCAATTAGGCGACGCCAATCAAGCGAGCGGCGAACGTAGCGCCAAACGTCTAGGGGGGGGGGGTCCAGGGGCATGCTTCCCCGGAAAATTTTGAAATCTAGAGTCTCTGATATGCCATTTCCTGCATTTTAGAGTGAGATTTTACAGAATTCTGAAGATTATAAAACTTCATAGAAAACACAAAAGATTACAAATTTCAGATCTTTATATCCCACCATTGAAGACCTAGCTATACAAAGAAATAGGTTTATTTTGTTAAGTTTTGGCGCCCTTGCTAATTTGAGCGCCCCTTCTGCAACCCCAGCTGGGGGGCCTTGGATCCCCCGGCCCCCCCTGCCACCACGCCACTGCTAATAGCTGTATGTGTAGCTCGCTTGGTTTTTCTTTGTAGTTTTGGCCTCAACAAAACATGCCAAATCCGCCGGATTAATCCAATTCTGACCGTCACTCTTAGTCTTAAGGACGGCCGCCATGTTTGTTTTGTTCAAGCCGCTACCCCCTCGTCATAGCTACAGACAATTTTTGATATTTTGTAGGTGGCAAGACATCGAGAATTGTCTGTAGGTTTTTAGCCAATCACAGTCGAGATTGTATCAGTATTGTATAATAATACGAATTGTCATTTCGAATTGTCATACGAATTGAGTTTCGCTGGATACAACGATGACTGTCATTGGTTGGTTTGTGGTCACATGACCTTAGCTAAATTTCAATGTCTGCCGAGCGGGCAATAATTGAGAACTTATTGCCTGCTCGGTCAATAAGTTTTCAATTGTTGCCCGCTCGGAACTCGGAACTCTTCACAGCATCCTATAAACAAAAGCTTGTTTGGTACAAAAAAAAGAATATTTATAGGTCTACAAAGCATGTGTGAAGATTAACTGGAGAAATATATTGCTGTTCTTTTGTTCTGAGACTTATATTTGTTTGGTTGAAGTGAAATTACGGAGCCAGGCGAAATATTTTGGTAAGTCTTTATAGCGTTTGTCTTTTGTGTACTTTCCCTTGATAAACGTCGAAATTATTCAGCGAAACTCAAGCTATATAACAAAACACTTAATGTCTGCTCCCTCGGGAAAGAGTTAGTTCTGTTTTCCCTTGAGTCTCGATGTTTCCCTCGACTTCGTCTCGGGAAATATCAAGACTCTCGGGAAAACAAAACTAACTGTTTCCCTCGGGAGCAGACATTAAGTGTATATTATGAAGGAGATATATCCCCGATAAGTCGTTATACACATGTACGTCACAACATGTGACGTTTACATATCAAACAACCTGAACCATCTCAAACGACGAAGCAGAGACACGAAAAGCTGCAAAAGATATTACTTTGTCATTTTAAATGTTCTTTCAAACCAAGACAGACATAATTTTCAAGTCCGTCGTCTGCTAAAGCCCAAAGCAAAATCATTGGGATTGGAAGATATATTGGAAGGATCAACTAACCTGGAAGGTAAGGTTCGTATAAAGAAGATAACCCGCTTGCGAGTGTTGGATTCCTTTAGGTTTCCCAGTGCTTCCAGATGTGTATAATAAGAATAACATATCTTCGCTGTCCATGGGTTCAACAGCGCACTCACTGCTTTCCTCTGACATGGCCTTTTAAGATAAAAGATTCTTGTTAAACTTAACCTACCAATCATCTACAGTACCAGCCCGTCCAGTCTCGTGGACCCACCTACCCAACAAATCAAACCACCATCGAATAACCAATCACTATTTGGATAATTCCATTCCATTACCTTCCATTCAATCAATCAATCCATCCATCCATCCATCCATCCATCCATCCATCCATCCATCCATCCATCCATCCATCCATCCATCCATCCATCCATCCATCCATTCATTCTATCCATTCATTCCCACCCTACATCCCATCCAACCAACCAACCAATCAACCAACCAACCCATCACCCAACTAACTAACCAACCAACCAACCAACCAACCAACCACCCAACCAACCAACCAACCAACCAACCAACTAACCAACCAACCAACCAACCCATCACCCAAACCAACCAACCAACCAACCAACCAACCAACCAACCAACCAACCAACCAACCAACCAACCAACCAACCAACAAACCAACAAACCAACAAACCAACCAACCAATCAGCCAGCCAGCCAGCCAACCAACCAACCAACCAACCAACCAACCAACCAACCAACCAACCAACCAACCCAGCCAGCCACCCACCCACCCACCAACCAACCATCCAACCAACCAACCCATCACCCAACTAACCAATCATCAACCAGTTACACAGTGGCTTCAGGTTGAGCGTTTAACGACAATAATTGTCGCGTTAGTTGAAACAGTTAATTAAAATATTTCCAAGCAAAATGTCAGATGTTGCCGGGTGGGACTTACAACGTTCTGTCTAAAAATATCTGCATTTTGTGTGAATTTAATAAGAACTTGTAAACCCCACCCAGCCACGTCTGACATTTTCCTAGAAACGTTATATAATTAATTAGTTGCAATTAACGCGACAGTTATTGTCGTTAAATGCTCAACTTGAATCCAATGTAATTATTCAACCAATCAACTAACCAGCAAACCAATTAACAACAATCATGGCCAATTTGTCGCCTTAGGGAAACGCTCTACCACATAAAACCCAAGGTCAAACTGTTTCTCTGCCTGTTTCTCTGCACACACACCCCACACCCCAAATCAATGTGTAAAGCATGTGTACAGGAAAGTGTGCAAGTCTTCATCATGAATAAAAATAAAAATCCAATTAATCCAAAAAGTATGGTTGAAAACAGTAGGTGTCCCAAGACTTTAGGCTAGGATATTGTAGCAAACCAACCAGCCAACGAATCAACCTGCCAAGTTATGAGCCTATACCTTTTGTAATGGAATATCTTTCTTTCCCATGGGTACGTCAGCTCCAGTCCTCGACATAACAAACACCTGTTTTACATTCGGACACTTTTCCACGGCCTCATCTACCGTTCTTTTCAGTTCGATAATCTTGCCACCACGGACACCCTGGTCAGCAGTAATCACCGTTTCCGCAGCAGCTAAAATGAATAATTAATATAATTACTTATAAATAAAATAGAGTTTCCTCTACGCACGCTCTGATTGGCCAAGCCCTGTGCATTTACAAGAGTATATAGAAACCATGAATGACGTAAAATGGCGTGGCATAAGATGGCGTCACCTCGTGGAAAAAGCCAGCCAGCTTTCAAAACTGTCCAACTTTCAGCTTGTTTTCTCTTTTTATTTTATAAAACATATCGCTCTAAGGCTGCGCGCCGGAAGGCCTGAGTTTTGTCGGAGCTCCGACGTTTTTACCCGAGTAAGCCGGAGGTCGAAGTTGTTGGGTTTTTTTCAGCTTTGGCTATTCCGTTTATTTAGTTAATAAAGGGGTTTAGCTAAACTTCAAATAGTTTCCGAAATATTTTCCTTCAAATTTGTTAAAATATCGTTACGACCATATGATATTAATATCTGCTGTGTTTCCGGCAGCTCAGAAAGATGAAAGCCGCCAGACCAGATTAATCAAATAAAGCTATTTAATATACTGTCCCTCACCCGGCAATTAGAAAATTCGGAGCCGGAGCCGCGGTGGAGCCGGTGTCACAGGAAATATGCCCCCCAAAAATGTGTCCCCCCCGGGACAGATTTCCTAGGAAATGTGTCCCCCCATTTCCAATTTATTAGTTAAATATATGTTCAAGTTTCGTTTTTTATTGATTGTAACATCGTTCAGCTGATGTTTCAAAGCGTTGAAATAAACCTCGGTTTTCGGGTCTGGCATACTCTGAAAAAGGCACTATTTCAGCACGGGTTTTTCTCCGAAGCACTTGGTTTCAAAAATAGAAAAACAAATACATTAATCATTGCCGACTGCGATTAACATTTCAATGGCGCTGTGGGAGATATTTCAGACTCGAGCTTCGTTCCTGGGCCATAAATCGAAGGGAAAAAACTCGTATTTATATTCACCTTATATAAAAATACTTATATATACATTACATGTATACAGTATTTAGTATAAATACAGTATTTCGAAACATCAGTATTTCGTTCCTCGAAATTCACGGCAGTTTCCTGCTTTTCATTTCGCTATGTTTAAAATATTAGCCTAGCATGCAAGTTAAGATTGCCGTTTATTTTCATAATATATATATATACTTATATACGGCAAATCACAAACGGAAGCTTTCAGTCTTAACATACAACTTGTCCTAACCATAGTCCCTAGAATTATATTGTCTGGAGACGCGGCGAACATCAAAGCGGTTAACAATGAGCTACAATTTAGGTTGAGGGTGGCAAATAAGGTGCACAATCTTTTGTTTTACGTTCATTAATATTTATAAAGCAACGCTGCTATTCGTTGATTGCTTCATTATACCAAAAATACAATGTGTTCAGCAAGCGTTAAGGTGAAATAAGGTGCACAAACGTGAACAAAAACCTAGAACAAAGACTTTGGTCGCGTTTCCAGACAATTTATTTCTAGGGACTATGTCCTAACTTTTAACGGCCGTAAGGAATCATTCTGAGGGGAGGGGGGGGGGGGGGACATATTTCCTAGGAAATTGTCCCTGGGGGGACATATATTTTGGGGGGGACAAATTTGCTGGGACACCGGAGTTGGTAACTCTAAGTTCGCCGGAGTTGAAATACCGGAGTTTGGACACCCTTATTATCGCTCCTGTGCATATGTACTCTTCTTATAAAGGCACGTTTGACGTCAGTTGAACACGAAAGAAGTGTCAAGGCACTTGGCTATCGAGTTGTGCCTGTACTCAACTTCTTTCCTGTTCAAATGACGTCAAACGTGCCTTAAGGGTAGATATGCACCGAGCTTTATGTTTTATTTGTTAAATGTAAACGTTATTTACAGGTTAAAGGACAAATTACATCACCGTATACAAATGTCGTCTACCAGTTTCAATTTAAATATTCTTGCAATTCAGTTCCTTAGCCTGATCAATTGATTTCATTAAATTTGTTGGAAATTTCCTATTTGAATTTGATTGGTGTCTGGTTTTTAAGACAAGATTATTAGTCAAACACATGCAATCAGACTCAAAGCAGAAAGTTTTTAACGAACTTCGTCAAATACATGTAAACGAGGAATTGAATGAAAATGAGAACACTCTAACACCTCACGATAGTAAAACCGCTTTTTTTAAATAAAGAAATACAATTCGAGCAGCTGTGTCAGGCTATTTTTAGCAATTCTGGGATAAACAATAGTCTTAAAATCACACAAAACCTTACAATAACGATTTCAAAAGATATAAATATAAAAACACAAAACTGACAAAAAAGATGCTAGAAACTTGCACAGACGTACGGATGGTCAAAATTGAGCGAGATCGAGAGGGATTGCAAATCGACATCTTGATATTGTATCTGTTTGGGAAAACAGCCATCAAGATCAGCTCAATTTGTGCGAGAACTTGATCTTAAATGTTCACAACTCCTCGTATAGTTGTTTGGTAACTCTGACAGGCCATGTCCACACTAATCCGTTTTCAAACCAAAACAGAGACTTTTTGATACGGTTAGGGCTTCCGTCCACACTAATCCAGCGTCTTCGGTGACCGAAAACGGAGTGTTTCGAAAACGTTCTCCAAAATGGAGACATTTGAAGACGCCATTTTTCGGCACCAGCGTGGACTGCAAAAACGAACCTTTTGGAAAATAATGATGTCACGATTATGTTATCTTGGTTTCAGTCACCTAGAACTATTCATTCATACCCCTGTAGATCTTTTTAGCGTTTTACTGAACGGCGGAAACGATTCGAAAACGATAGTATGTAATTTCCATGCAGTCAGCCGAGTATATATTGGAATCGATTTTCCAAGCGAACAGCCAAAAACGAGCACGCGACGAAGAAGAACGACGAAGAATCTTTATCAACTAAACTTTAAAAACACTATATCTTCAAGTTTTGACTGTTTTTTTTATCACAAATGTCGGCAGTTGTTTACTGTCGAACGATAAACTTTGGACTTTTGAATATCACGTAAATGTCATCTCGATTACGCAATTCAATGTTAATTTACCTAATTATGTATATAAATTATAAATCGTACGATTAATAAGGCACACTGCAACAACTAACCATCAGTAATCCTACTTGCTAGCGCCTGGGCACTAAAGCCAGCAAAAACAACACTACAGAGAAAGATTAAAAACAAAATACGCATTTAATTGACAGCTGCACACATATGTAAGGTGTCCTAACCTAACGTCTCTCTACGTAATGTCTCATAACGTAACGTCTTATAACGTAAGGTACAGTACATAAGGTCTCACAACATGTTAGGTCTCACAACACAACATACATGTATATAACATAAGGTATTATACGTCCTGTAAAGGCCGTTTTCCACTTCAACCGTACTGAAACGTAGCGTTTTCTTTTGTAACAAAGTCATTAGTTCTGCTCGAAAGGTCACAAGACAAAAAAAATGTTACGTTTCGGTACGATACGGTTGAAGTGGAAAATAGCTTTAACATTTATAAGTCTCATAACCTAACGTAAGATCTCAGAACGTAACGTAAGGTCCCGATCATAACACAACGTAAGATATCTCACAATGTAACGTGAAGTCTCATAATGTAAACGTAAGGCCCCACAACGAAACGTACTGTAAGGTCTCATAACGTAACGTAAGGTCATCAGCTTACCAAAAGTTACAAAAGATATAACTTTTCAAGAAAAAAAAATGGTGATCTACTGTACTAAACATGTATCATAATTTACCTACCTGTGAACAGCTCCAATTCGAGTACAAGCAAGCAGTGTCGCCACTGCAAGAGGACAGTTTGGTAAATAAACACAAACTCTGTCTCCTTTCCTCACTCCGTGACTTTTTAGAGTATTGGCTAAGTTGTTTGTCATTTCTAAGAGCTCCCTAAAATCAGAAAAGAAAAAATTGTAAAAATGGGTCTTATAAATTTTCATCACTTGTATAGATTTATTTCATTTCCATAAAAATCAAGCTGCTACTGTACTGTTGGAGGAAAGGAGCTAGGGGGGCTGCTACAGTCAGGGGCTATTATTGTTGGAAAGCTGCTACTGTCAGAGGGCTGAGCACTACATTTGGGAGGCTTCTACTGTTAGGGGAGGCTGCTATCGTTGGGGGACGAGGGGCTGCTACTTTGAGAAGCTGCTACTGTCAAGAGACTGTTACTAGGGACTTTAAGATTCAGACAACGGACTACAGCTACGGTAGAAAGTTTAACAGTGTATTAAATGGTGGTGTATTTATACATTCAAATTTCAGGATACATAATCGCATGGACTCGTTTTGTTCTTAAATTCTTGAGGAAAAACACTTGTTCAATCTATGGTAGTTGCGAGAGTAATGTTAAAGCTTCTCCAAGGCTTCTGTAGTGACTCAGGTTTCGCGTCGTCTTTACAACGTAAAAATGCTTTTTCTACGTTGTCAACGGAGTCACAACGGCGTAAAGATTACTCTTGGGACCGTCATTTGCAAATGTTCTTTGTACATGACATAAAATTCTATTGTTGCAAACACGTTGCAGTAGTGTTTTCTTAAAGTCCCTACTGTTACTGGGGACTGTTGGGCTGAGCTACTTTGTGGGATTGTTACTGTTGGAAAGGCACTGTCAAAAGGCTGCCACTTTTGAAGGATTGTTACTGTTGGAAAGGTGCTGCTGTCAAAAGGCTGATACTTTGGGGAACTGCTACTATAAGGTGCAAGAGGTTGCTACTGTAAGGGGGGAGAGATTGCTACTGTTGGGGGAGAGATTGTTACTGTTAGGGGGAGAGCTTGCTACTGTTAGGGGGGGAGAGGTTGCTACTGTTAGGGGGAGAGGTTGCTACTGTTAGGTGGAGAGGCTGCTACTGTTAAGGTGGGGTAGGCTGCTACTGTTAGGGGGAGAGGCTGCTACTGCTAGGTGAACAGGCTGCTACTGTTAGGTGGAGAGGTTGTTACTGTTAGGTGGAGAGCTTGCTACTGTAAGGTGCAAGAGGTTGCTACTGTTAGGGGGAGAGATTGCTACTGGTGGGGGAGAGGTTCTTACTGTTAGGGGGACAGGTTGCTACTGTTTGGGGGAGAGGTTGCTAATGTTAGGTGGGAGAGGTTGCTACTGTTAGATGAAGAGGCTGCTACTGTTAAGGTGGGATAGGCTGCTACTGTTAGGGGGAGAGGCTGTTACTGTTAGGGGGAGAGGTTGCTACTGTTTGGGGGAGAGGTTGCTACTGTTTGGGGGAGAGGTTGCTACTGTTAGGGGGAGAGGTTGCTACTGGTGGGGGAGAGGTTCTTACTGTTAGGGGGACAGGTTGCTACTGTTAGGGTGAGAGGTTGCTACTGTTAGGGGGAGAGATTGCTACTGGTGGGGGAGAGGTTCTTACTGTTAGGGGGACAGGTTGCTACTGTTAGGGGGGGAGGTTGCTACTGTTAGGTGAACAGGCTGCTACTGTTAGGGTGAGAGGTTGCTACTGTTAGGGGAAGAGATTGCTACTGTTAGGGGGAGAGGTTGCTACTGTTAGGTGAACAGGCTGCTACTGTTAGGGGGAGAGGTTGCTACTGTTAGGGGAAGAGATTGCTACTGTTAGGGGGAGAGGTTGCTACTGTTAGGTGAACAGGCTGCTACTGTTAGGGGGAGAGGTTGCTACTGTTAGGGGGAGAGGTTGCTACTGTTAGGGGGAGAGGTTGCTACTGTTAGGTGAACAGGCTGCTACTGTTAGGGGGAGAGGTTGCTACTGTTAGGGGGAGAGGTTGCTGCTGTTAGGGGGAGAGGTTGCTACTGTTAGGTGAAGAGGCTGCTATTGTTAAGGTGGGATAGGCTGCTACTGTTAGGGGGAGAGGCTGTTGCTGTTAGGGGGAGAGATTGCTACTGGTGGGGGAGAGGTTGCTACTGTTAGGTGAACAGGCTGCTACTGTTAGGGGAAGAGATTGCTACTGTTAGGGGGAGAGGTTGCTAGTTAGGTGAACAGGCTGCTACTGTTAGGGGGAGAGGTTGCTACTGTTAGGGGGAGAGATTGCTACTGTTAGGGGGAGAGGTTGCTACTGTTAGGTGAATAGGCTGCTACTGTTAGGGGAAGAGGTTGCTACTGTTAGGGGGACAGGCTGCTACTGTTAGGGGGAGAGGCTGCTACTGTTAGGGGGAGAGGTTGCTACTGTTAGGTGGAGAGGTTGCTACTGTTAGGTGGAGAGGTTGCTACTGTTAGGGGGAGAGGCTGCTACTGTTAGGGGGAGAGGTTGCTACTGTTAGGGGGAGAGGTTGCTACTGTTAGGAGAAGAGGTTGCTACTGTTAGGTGAAGAGGTTGCTACTGTTAGGGGGAGAGGCTGCTACTGTTAGGGGGAGAGGCTGTTACTGTCAGGGGTAGAGGTTGCTACTGTTAGGGGTAGAGGCTGCTACTGTTAGCGGGAGAGGTTGCTAATGTTAGGGGGAGAGGCTGCTACTGTTAGGGGTAGAGGTTGCTACTGTTAGGGTAGAGGTTGCTACTGTTAGGGGTAGAGGTTGCTACTGTTAGGGGTAGAGGTTGCTACTGTTAGGGCGAGAGGTTGCTACTGTTAAGGTGGGATAGGCTGCTACTGTTAGGGGGAGAGGTTGCTGCTGTTAAGGTGGGATAGGTTGCTACTGTTAGGGGGAGAGGTAGTTACTGTTAAGGTAGTTACTGTTAAGGTAGTTAAGTGTTAAGGTGGGATAGGTTGCTACTGTTAGGGGGAGAGGTAGTTACTGTTAAGGTGGGATAGGTTGCTACTGTTAGGGGGAGAGGTAGTTACTGTTAAGGTAGTTACTGTTAAGGTAGTTAAGTGTTAAGGTGGGATAGGTTGCTACTGTTAGGGGGAGAGGTAGTTACTGTTAAGGTGGGATAGGTTGCTACTGTTAGGGGGAGAGGTAGTTACTGTTAAGGTGGGATAGGTTGCTACTGTTAGGGGGAGAGGTAGTTACTGTTAAGGTGGGATAGGCTGCTACTGTTAGGGGGAGAGGTCACTACTGTTAGGGAGAAAGGCTGCTATTGTTAGGGGGACTGCTACTGTCAGAGGGCTGTTACTATTAGGTGAGGCAAGAGAGCAGCTGCTACTGTTAGGGGGGGAGGGCTGTTACTTTCGAGAACCACTACTGTTGGAGGGCCGTTACATGTGTTTTTTGGTGGTAAAATACGTTAATATATTTAATATGGGAATGTTCTTCTTTATTTACTACATTTGCCTTATGTTTTTCTCATGCCATTGCAACTTTGACCGTTTTACAGTACAATTTATTCTTGGTTTGTTGAGATTAGAAACCTGATACTGTACTTTTAAACAAGTTAATCACAAAATCACTGATACAATACTTATTACTTAAACGAGAGATCACTGATACAATACTGCCAATATGGTATAACATGGAAAGTGCTACATATGTTTTGAAAATGGTGGGGTGCTAATTTTGGGAAGCTGCTACTTTCAAAGATAGAAGGGCACTAATTTTTTAGGCAAAGGGATGCCACTTTTTGGGATATACAAAGACGTCTCAAATCTGTTGTTATAATACCTGTATGTTACCATTTCATGCTGGCCAGGTTCATCTTTCTCCCAGATCAAAGCAATACTGTTTGGATTCTTTTTAACATGTCTGTCCAGACAATTCTCTATCATGTAAACATAAAAGTAAATTTCAATCTAAAATCCTCTAATTAAGTCCCCTAAAGTCACTGCAAATTCACACAAGTTTACATTTTGAAGTGACTATTTTAGATATTTAGTGCCTGTTTATATGGAGATGAGTTACCCGCCTAGCTGAGTTACTTGGCAAACCGAGTTACCTGCCATGTATAGAAATTCAATGCTATCCCGACAGAGTGTTATATGAGACAGGCAGGTAATTCGGCTAGCCAATAAATAAGATGAAAATACAGTCCCATATAAACACTCTCTTGCTTGGTAACTCAGCTTAATTTATACAACTGCATTAAAAACTGTCCAAATAACACTAAAAATGAGTACAAATATACAGCGATATTTGGATAGTTAGTTATTTGGATAGTAGAAAACCGGAAAAAAACGGTTTGACAGATTTTGTTAGCCAATCAAATTTATCACTCGGGAACTACTTCATGTATGCTTATTACTTTGTCTTGGTTTTGTCCTGGTTCAAGTCACACCACTTCTCTGGCCTTTTTAGAGTTTTCTTTTTCCATAAAAATTTGGTGATCAAAGCAGTTGTATAATAAATCTCTTATAAGATGTTTTGGTGTGTAGTATCGCTGTATATTTTTACTCGTTGTTTGTATTTTGACTCACCCTGCAGGCTCATCAAAATACAGCACAACTCGTAAAAATATACAATGATACTACACACCAAAACATCTAATAAGATATAATTACCCGAGTTGAAGTTGTCACAACAGCGCACGCGCCACTTATAAAGACAAACGGAAACAACTTATGGAATGTGAAACCATTATAATGTGTGGGCGGCTTTGCCGAGTAACTCGTCTCATATAAACACTCATCTTTTTTCAACTTGGCTTGCTGGGTAACTCGGCTCCATATAAACAGGCCCTTAATTTTAGGTGATAATTGACATCAACCAAAAATCACAGAAACTTTAGTCATTCATTCAGTGGTGTAGCCAAGGGTGGGCCAGGTTGGGCTGAATTACACCATTCATTATATTTATTCAACTAATCTCCCATGTCCACTCAGGGGTGGATCTAGCCTAAAATCTGACAGTGGTCCACAATCTAGGGGGTCTGGGGGCATGCCCCCCCCCCCAAAAAAAAACAAAAAAAAAAAACATTTTGAAAATTAGAATCTGAAAACGCATTTCCTGCATTCTGAGAGTGATCTAGAGTCATATTGTAGGATTGTTTTATACATGTTTTTCACCGAGATCTTTGTATAAATTTTACTCAAATCAAAACTTTTCTTTTCTCTTTAATTTCAAGTCAAGATCTTCTAATTATACAATAACATTAATGTTTAGGAGGTATATTTAACGAGTTTTGTGTGACATATAAACTAACCAGTCAAGCAGCTAGGCATCTTTGGCCATTATTTAGAATTCTATTGAGTATTCTGTCTAATGCCAGCCAATTTTTACTTGAAACAAGAATAATCAAAGCAACCCTGCTAGTGTAATATTAATATTAACAATTTATAGGTATCAGCTAGCATTTGTCAGATCACTGTTTAGAACTCCAGATCAGGAAATGGAGTCCCTTTAGGTTTTATACTGTCTTTCCCTCGATAAAGCGAGAATAACAACAATGGAGTTGATGAGAACCAGAAGATGTAAACTGACTTAGTAAATAGATTCGTAAATTAATTCTTTGAACGTTTTCATGGCGATAAAGTAATATAAATAAGTTTTGTGGAAACACCACGTAAACTATTTCTTTGCTAAGCTTTCGGCCTGTTGACTCAGGCCTTATTCTTACGTGATTTAATTGATCAGTTGCTTAGTTTATAAATGACGTGAGCCAACAACTTGTTGTCATTGCTCTGATGAAGGCCTGAGTCAACAGGCCGAAAGCTTAGCAAAGAAATAGTTTACGTGGTGTTTCCACAAAACTTATTTATATTAGATTCGTAAATATCGTCGCCCTGTACACTCTGTAAAACGATTAAGAGAGTGTTAAATCCCACGACTGACAAGCCTCCGAGTCTTGCAGATAATATTTCAAAGTTGAAGAATTATATACAATGTAATGAGAGGTCGAGGTCGCGGCTCTCGGTTTGATCTCTAGCTTGTTCTTCAATTTGATCAATGCTTTAAAGATTTATATATAGTCTGAATATAGTACTATAAATAAAGAAACCAAAGGTCACCAAACAAACCAACATCTCTTCCTTAATTTTCTTGTGAACGTATCATCTAGTATTTCGACTATCTGTCACATGCACAATCATTGTCCTCCATACGCGCAGCCATGCTTTAATATCACTCTGAAGAACTCGGTCAAGACAGACTGACGTGCACTACCGACTACCACTACCAGAGCCGACTAGATTTGATTGCATTATTTCACAATAAAATTGTAACAAGATATGGCAAGGGTGGCTGACCGTGGCTCCCGCCAAATTCAGCCACTCTATTCTGGCTCTCTGATTGGTTTGCACCCCTTAAATACCTGAGACCGATTGCGGTGTAACTGATTGTCAAGGATGCGAAAATCCACTGCTATTTTGACAATCGGTTTAGTATTTTTACGGTGGCTAATGTCGTTCTTACGTCAACTATCCTTTTGTTATTAATAGTTTTTTATTTTTGAAATATGAATTATATTATTTAATTTGGAATAATTAGGAAAATCTGACCGTGGCTCGCACCCCTTTAGATCCGCCCCTGCCACTACACATTTATATCACTGACCTGTATATACTGTACTAGTCAGTGGTTTATATACACTGTATATATAAACAGTAAACCACTATTAAAATTTAAAACTAAGGAAAATAGATCACTTATAACACAAATATCTTATCCATTAACCCTTTGGTGACTAGGAGCTCTCTGTTCTCCAGTTGATAAAGTAGAGTAAAATACTAAAGTCTACATCAGTCCCAGAAGATTGATTCAGGAAGCCGGGTTTGCCATCCGTTGTCGCGTGTATTCCTATTCTAAAAAGTAGCAATTACGGCATAAAGACAATTATAAAATGACTCACCCGATACATTTAACTTGCCATCGAGAAACCAACTATGCTTGCCCATGGTCATGTTGCAATCCATAACTTGCTGGAATGGCTTTATCCATTGAAGACGGCTGGAGGCCAGTTCACTCCAAAACTTGGAAGGATCTTCAATGCTCCGCTTGTAGATATCTTCGTACGCACTGGAAACAAACGCAAGTTCGGGTCCCGTTCCTTCGCTCGACGATAGACAGCGTTTTATGGACGCCATAGAAACGAGCGGTGTTCTCGATCGCATCGTAGAAGATCGAGAAACACATCGCAACACCTTCTGCATCGCCGCCATTTTTTATACGTAGGATGAGCTTGTCTCAATGTCTCGTGATCATCTCAAATAATTTCTTTTCGCGCGTAGCAAAAATTGAAGTCGGAAGTGAGGCTAAAAATCTCGCGGCGGCCATATCCGGTGGGACCCACAATATTGCTGAATCATATTTTTGATCGAATTTTTAACGAAAACCAGCTAAATTTTTGTGACATGTATATTTCGCTATGGGATAACTTAAAAGTGGCTGTATGAAAACTAAGTGGGTCCCACCTGAAATGGCCGCCGCTAATTTTAATATTCCGACTTCACAGCGAGCATGATCAATGTCAATAAGAACAACTTCCGGTCAGCACTTTCGGTTATTACTTCTGGTCTGTTTTCCACAAAAATTCGGGGAGGGAGATTACTCCGGATGTGCAAGCGACTATCTGTGTCCATCCATCCATCCATTTATCCGTCCACCAACTCATCTACTCATTTACTCTGTCATCCGTCCGTCCGTCCGTCCGTCCGTCCATCCATCCATCCATCCATCCATCCATCCATCCATCCATCCATCCATCCATCCATCCATCCATCCATCCATCCACTCATTTACTCATTCATCCATCCATCCATCAATTCATACTAAATTTGCTAATATTGCTAAACTAAACATTCCCACGATCGAACTCGGCATTTAGACTCAAAATTTCCATATAAAAGAACCAAATGTAAATTCCGCAAAATGCCACCAATTACCCCTGAACCTTTTTTTTTTTTTTTACAATAATGGTTTATTAGAAAAACGCTTTTTATAATTATAGAGTTGTGTTCGTACTACCTTATTAACAGCTTTCTCATTTCGGGGATTTTACGTGAACATGGAAAGGCATTTTGCATTAAGGTGACACAGACGAGAATATAACCAGTGCCCTTGGCGGCATTTGTCAATCTAGAAAATTCAACATAAGACATTACACAGAGCGATTTTTTAGATTGTTCATTTTTAAGACACATGTTACACCCAATTTTTAAGACACATGTTACACCCATCTATTCCGCATTCTTGTAACACTCGTTTAACGCTTTCATGCACATTATTGCTCTGGGCGAACGGCTTTTTACTCAGTCTAACGCCAGACGAACCTTACTCGTCAAACAGGGGCGTCGGAAGAGGGGGCCGGGGGGGCCTGCCCCCCCACTTTTTTTGGTGGGGCGGCCAGAATATGTCCCCCCCCCCTGCACACACACACACTTTTTACAAGACCAGTAATAAACAAGGCCAGTAATACAGTTATGATTAACAAAATGACTAATCCTAACTAACCCACGACTTTGAATAAGGATATAATAAAGAAATTTGAATGCAGATATTCAATGTCCGGAAAAGTGTTGTCTTTTGAGTATTTTGTGACGTTTTTGGACCTTTAGAATTCTGTAAATCCTTGTCCTAAAATGCAGGAAATGACATTTCAGAGACTCTAGATTTCAAAATTTCCCGGGGGAGCATGCCCCCGGATCCCCCTAAAAATTTTGCACCCCGCCCTTTTAGTGTCGCTCCGACGCCACTGTCGTCAAGCTCGAGTCAGCCGAAACCGATATTTCGGTTAACTTCAGCAGTGTAAGAAATCATGAAAAACTTTCTCGTGTTTCTCTGAGGATGGTTCTGTAATAAAACTGAAACACTGCACTTCCTCACGGATTAGCGTTTAAGTTGTCGCGAGAATATCTCGTGCACTTTTGTTGGATAAAACTCGCCCCTCAGTCCAATCTCTGTGCGGTTCGATAGCTCAACACTGGTAGAGCGGCGGATCGGAATCCCGCAGGTGCGAGTTCAAATCCCGCTCGAGCCAGCGAGGGCCCGACTGGGCTGTCCCTGCAGCTAACTGGGCTTGTTCGTGTCACGAAATTCTTTCCACGGTCGCCAGAGGATATTTAAATCAACGCGTTAGGATTCGTTTGCATCTATAAACTAAACCAATTCTTCTTTGCATATTTAGTTTATGCGTTAAGACAACACTACAATGCAATTCCTAACCAAACTGAGCCAATCCCGTCAACCAGACTAGTATATGGCTCATGTAATTAGCTCTTGAAAATGGAAAATGATTCTGTCATTCGCCATCACACACAAGAGTGATCAAGCCACTTTATTCCGAGTGCCGCTTTTTATTACATGCATAAGTCAACAGCGGTGAACAAAATTTCGCTCTTGCAGCAAAGAAGAAAAGTACCTTAGAGCGGATTCACCAAGTGGAATAACCGTTGACATCAAAATGATAACAAAGAACTCCGACGACACGACTCCAAGATTCGTGAGTAAATTTAACTTTATGTAGTATTTGGCACTGGGTTTTGTAAATATATGTTAAAAGCTTAGGAAGAAGGTATTATTCAACTATAAAGTTTTGCAACAGACGTTTGGTAGACGTTCGTCAAGCTTAGTTACTCAGAAAAGATTTCTGAGCCCCAGACAGGGTTCAAACCTGCAGCCTTCAACCATTGAGCCACTGAGGCCTCAGATGGAGAGCTAAGGTTGCAAATTCATAGTCATATGTGCTCCTAAGTGGTAGCGTTTGCATATGAGATATAGTTAAAGTTATATGATAAGTTGTACATATACATGTAGTGCATGTGGTACGGTTGCGAGCTTGGTGTAATCTAACAGACGTTTGGTATATAGACGTTCGTTACCAAAACGCTACCACTTAGGAGCACATATGACTATGAATTTGTAACCCTACCTTTCCATCTTGAGGCTTAGTGCATGGATGAATGGTTAGATCCCGGTCTAACCGGTCATTAGAAAGTTGCAGATTCGAACCTTGTCTGGGGCTCAAAAATCTTTTCTGAATAATTGAGTCTGACGCCGGTATGGTCTACGCAAACGTATACCACATGCACTATATGTATACCTACAACTTATCATGATAAAGTTTTGCGTTGAATATAATAACTGATTAACTGAACCCATAGTTTCCTTCACAACCGTTCTTAGAACCCGCGTGGTTTTTAGTTTTTAAGTTGTACTTGAAGTAAATATCGAGGAATGTACAAAAAACAGTGTCTATTTTCGTAATGAAGTTTTTACTTCCAGATACCTCTACGTCCCGACTTTTAAAATGAAATGTGGTAGGATAAGTTTTTTGCATGTGAGTAGTACACACTGCGAGTGATGTATATGTCACGACTTATCACTAAGGGGCTGTTCATGCTATGAGGCGAGCTAGCCAGGTTACATGCAGACTGATTTTAGGTCACGAAAATCTTTCAATGACCGTAATACAGAATTAGAATATACCCTGTGTGCTATACTTGCAGACTGAAAACGAAGGGAATTTTGCTTTGTTATATCATCCTGCATTTCTCAAATAGTCGTATAAGTATTATAAATAATAAATGTTTCGTGACATGAAATCAGCCCAGTAACCGGGTTAGCCCGCCTCATATGAACGATAACCCTTATATAATCTTATATCGTAGCCTTATATAATCTTATATAATCTTATATCGTAGCCTTATATAATCTTATATCGTAGCCCTTATATATCCTAACATCTTAGCCGTGATCGGTGGTCTGAACTGTGTCGTTGGCGGCTGCTTGGAGCGCCTTTGATAGAATAGAATAGAATAGAATAGAATAGAATAGAATAGAATAGAATAGAATAGAATAGAATAGAATAGAATAGAATAGAATAGAATAGAATAGAATAGAATAGAATAGAATAGAATAGAATAGAATAGAATAGAATAGAATAGAATAGAATAGAATAGAATAGAATAGAATAGAATAGAATAGAATAGAATAGAATAGAATAGAATAGAATAGAATAGAATAGAATAGAATAGAATAGAATAGAATAGAATAGAATAGAATAGAATAGAATAGAATAGAATAGAATAGAATAGAATAACTTTTTATGCCTCGACACGGCCACGTTGATCTGCGTCCTTCGCAATTCAGCCACTGGCTGCAAGTAAGGATGATTAGCCACCCAGTCCTTCCTTCATAAGAAGGGCCAAAGACTTTAAGACAGTTCCGATTCAACCTAATTCTCCAACCCTAATCCTAGCTGGTTTACAGGCAAAACTGACAAACAATTTAACAATGCTAAAAACGTTTAAGGAACGAAAGGAATGAACGCTAATCATCCTTACTTGCATCCGATTGCCGAATTACATGAAACGTAGATAAACGTGGCCTAGTCGAAGGCATATATATATCAAAGGCGCACCTGGCAGTCACCATACGACATATACTGTATGTCAGACCATGGATCATAGCTAAGATTTAAGTAACGTATTGCTTTTGCAAGAGGAAAATCGGAGAACCCGCGGTATAGAACCCTCGAAGCACACGAGAGACCAACTAGAGCAACTCGTCTCTCTACTAACACGAGTCCCAAACTCGAGAACCGACAAGACAAGAGCTTATTTACAGCCGATAGTCTTCCTACTAACCCCATCCGAACAGCCTTAAGTTTAAGTAAGAAAGTAGTTCAGCCTGAGTCCATTCCGTAAAGTAGGGGCCAAATAGGGACAGAGAAAGGTGTCCGGTTACGGAGGTGATTTAATAGCAACTTGATTGATCCAGTTTGGAGTCACGAGTCGTGTCTGCTTACAGGAGGTGTTCGCTTGCCTTATGAAAGGTGTTCGTAATGTTAAAGGTTTGACTTATAAATTACTGACCCTGGTTTATGCTTAATGGACTATTAAGATATTTAACTATATTTGAGTTAAAAACTGGACAGGAAAAGCTCTGTTTGATTTAATTGACTCAAGAACAAGATTGGGTTGCATACTTGCATTCATATTTAAATTCAAAAGCAATGTCACCTGATGATCAATGTAAAGCATCTTATGATATACATGCAGAAGCACTTATGCGGCCGCACTTTGATCATCACGATGACTGATATGTTAAGATTTGTCTGAACCAGGGATTATAAAGTTGTAGTTAGTCAGGTACAAATAAAAATTTAACAAAGTAAAAATTTTTAGACAATATTTTGTCTACAATATTTTCCACAGCACAGATTTGAATGCATATATAGATGAGTGAATGGATGAATGAATAAAATAACGAACGAAGGAATATACAAACAAACAAACAAACAAACAAACAAACAAACAAACAAACAAACAAACAAACAAACAAACAAACAAACAAACAAACAGACAGACAGACAGACAGACAGACAGACAGACAGACAGACAGACAGACAGACAGACAAACAAACAAACAAACAAACAAACAAACAAACAAACAAACAAACAAACAAACAAACAAACAAACAAACAAACAAACAAACAAACAAACAAACAAACAAACAAACAAACAAACAAACAAACAAACAAACAAACAAACAAACAAACAGGCAGGCAGGCAGGCAGGCAGGCAGGCAGGCAGGCAGGCAGGCAGGCAGGCAGGCAGGCAGGCAGGCAGGCAGGCAGGCAGGCAGGCAGGCAGACAGACAGACAGACAGACAGACAGACAGACAGACAGACAGACAGACAGACAGACAGACAGGTGAATGAATGAATGAATGAATGAATGAATATAATGAATGAATGAATGAATGAATGAATGAATGAATGAATAAATGATGAATGAACTTAACTGTTTGTCTTTACATTTCTCGCCTAGGTCACATTGTCTGTCAAAGTGTCACAGTTATTGCTCTTTATCTTAATATGGTCGGCTATACCATCGTCAACAAGAGCTTCTCACAGTTATCGGATATCTCCCCCAGAACCTTATGTATACACATGTTTGACTAGGCAACAGCGGAGTTCAGGTATAGTAAGGCAACACCGCTGCGAATTGTTTACGCATGTGCGAGTTAACATGAGTAACACTACAAGAAATGTGGTAAGTAACCGTGGCAACATCAACTGAGAGAAAAGACTAAACCCCAAATACCGTACTTCCTATCCTCGAACAAGCGCCCACCCTTCCAGCCAAAAATTGAATATAGGTGGATTTCCAGTCCACGCACGAAGCAACTCGCAGCGAGCTGCGAGTGTTTTAGCGCTCGTGGCAGATAGTTGGAACTATTTTTTAACTCGCGGCAAGTACTCGCAGTAAATAAACCAATCAAAACAAATTATTTAAATAGAAATATATACCTGGTTCAAACGTCGAATTTTTCATGTATCGAATATAATACCAATTAAGGTCGACCCAAATTATTGTATTCGACATTTGATTCATACGTCAAATTTAATGCTGACGAATGTAATTTAAAATGATCATTTCTATAACAACATGGCGAAAGCAAAGGAGTCCAACTCGAAAGTTGACCAAAAGCAAATTAATATTTACAATGTTATTTGATATTCAACAGTCAAAACGACGGCGAAAAATGATGACACGTACTTTACAAAATAAGATCTGCTTTTATTAATTATAGCAGGCAAAAATGCAACCACAAGCATCCATTGCTAATAATTCGAAATCCTTGATGGCGGGACATAGTGTGGAACACTTATTCAGAAGCCCGATTCAAGAAAAGTAGAAAACCTTTCGTGAACTGCAACTGTTTCCACCTCGCGAAATCAAGGTTTGCGCATGTCATTTACGTGTATCGGAAATTATTATACATTAAAATAATTTATGCATTACATTCGACACGTGGAAAGTTCGACGTTTGAATCGCATCAAGGTCGTTTTATTCGACCTAAGCAGTCGAATTTAATTCGCATGTCGCATTTAATCAAAACGGTCGAATTTAATTGATTCAAACGTCGAACTTATCATGCACTTAATTAACGAATTGTATTCGACGCATGAAAAATTCGACATTTGAAACGGGCCTAACCCGTCGAAGGCTGTAGACTGACAACCGAAAGCTCGTTACTATCAGTAAATTTTTTGATCAGAGAAAGTCTTGTATATTTCTATTTAAATTTGTTTAAACCTGATCGCGGTTCTTAAAACAAATTATGTCAACATTTCAAACACATTCGTAATTCATGAGGAAAACTGCGCAAAGGAATCATTACCATGTCGATGGTTATTGAAGGAAGAAATTACATAAATTAATCGAACTTTCGCCTCGATTTTCTCTTAAAATACCGAGTTGTTTGAGATGCTATATCAAACGCTCAACCGAAGAGTGCTTCATCAGGATATCCAAACACCTCAAAGTTTGTTCAAAAAACTCGTCTATCGCTTCATCAGTCTTGAAAGCCGCGAGTTATCGCAACGAACTGCGTGTGGTGGAAATACAGTGGAAACCGTGCTCGCGAGTTGCTTCGTGCGAGGATTGGAAATCCGCCTTATTAAGCTGGCCACCCTCGAACAAGCGACCACCTCCTTGGCTTGCTCAGACGTCATTATCAGATTGAGTAATAAAGGTTTAATGCAGTAAATTGAGTAGAGAGAATACAAAACCACTGAACCAACAGGAAATTGGATGTTTGTGTTGTTACTTTTACAAAACTAAACTATATACGGTATATCAAAATAGGAAACCAATTTTTTTTCCTGTAAGTCACGGCTTGCAATTTTTGTATTCATGTGCTTGCAGAGCTCTTGTACATGTTTTATCTCTTTGATAATCTTTGCCCTATTGCCACGCTCTCCGTATTTATTACAAACGGCTTTTTATTAAAAATAGATGTTGAGTTCAATAGACACTTCCCTAATTTGCTCCAGGAAGCACGAACAACGGCTTGAAATCGAGGTTGGGTATAAAAGATATCAGGAAATGTATTGACGGTACGGAAAAAGATAACGGCGGTACATTAACCACAACGCTTTGTGACCTCAAATCAGCTCAAATAACAACTAAACATTGTTTATCATGCTAAGATGGATTAAGTAAACAAGAACTTCATTCCTACCAAAGTTGATCGTTTTAAAACCATATATTCCAACAATTCTGCAAGAAACAATATTTACTGCAGTAAAGGATTGTGGTTAAATGTACAAGTCGCCATCGTTTTCGGTACGGTCAATTACGATATCATTGCCAGCCTCGACTTGGAGCAATTGTTTCGTGGGCATCGAAGCGAATTTGGGAAGTGTCTATTGGTTAAAAGAAAATATACCCTTTCATGGATAAGCGACGTTTTTTTGGCCGAAATTTATATCCTCTTTGCACACTCAAGACGAACTTGTCAAGGAAAATCTTGTCAAGTTATCGCTCGCACCGGTTACCACCCCCCTCCCCCCGCCCAAACGTACGACACTGTCATGCTATACTTTACCTTTACAGAATCCACGCCGTCATGTGTCCCCAATCCTTGTAAGAATGGAGGGCGTTGCATCAACGAAGGAGACAGATTATCTTGCAAGTGTCCAGCACAATATGGCGGAGCTACATGTGAAGAATACAAAGGTAGAAATAAGTTGGAGCAGTACTCCTTTCTCCTGCAAAAACGGGAATGCCGCAAAATTTATCGCCGCAATTTCAGAGCTAGCGTTCGCGAAAAGGGGACTCCCTCGCTCCCATCATTTACCCCTTGTGTCACACAAATCCCACATGTACCCTGATCAAAAGCAATTACAGAGTTGCCTGCGGAGGAGGCTATTGGAGCACGGTATACAGAAGCGTGAATATTTAAGACCCCGTTTACACGATGCCGGTACAATTTGAAAACGGAACAAAATCATGCCGGCGTGTAAATACAGGCCAAAAAGTCTTGCGTTTACACGATGCCGGTATAAGATAATGATGGATTAGCATGTGACTATTCTCTTCCAATGAGAATTGAGAAGACTTTGTGAATACTGCTGACCCGAATACTGTGGTCGTATATATCGTGATTACCGTCATCAAACTGTTATGGCACGGGCGTTTACACGATACCGTTGGTGTTCCGTTTTCATTTCATGCCGTCAAGGAACCCGTCTTCATTTTGTGCCGTTTTCATGTCATTTTTGTGCCGGTATCGTGTAAAGGCAAGGCCTAAACGGCATGATTTTGTTCCGTTTTCAAATTGTACCGTCATCGTGTAAACGGGGTCTAAGAGTATATTTCTTTAGATTTCAAAACGTCATTAATAATACATGAGCATCAATGAAAATCAGTACTATGTCGATGGTTTAATAACTGAAAAAATCTTCCTAACTGACACTCTAGCTTTGATTTTCTTGGCTCAGAACAAAGTTGTTTTTCAAAATTACTACGGGCCAATAAACTTGCCAAATGGGTCGTTTTTGAAGCTATTCAAAACATTCGCGTATTCCAAAGCAAAGCGAGGTCAATATACCATCTATAACATCAAGAAACTTACAAAAAAGAGTTTTTTCAGTACATCGATACATTCAATAAAATAGAATACCAAAAATTCTTAGAGATCAACGAAGCGATTATCTACAATTACAATTTACCTACATAAGCGCTGTTGAATGTTGAATGTTGAGCGCTTTTCGGACAACCGGTAATGATTTCTCAAAAACACGGGAGAAGTTTCGATGAAAAGCTATGTATAAATTACGCAGACCACGAATTTTCGTCTGATGGCGCCGTGCTACAGGACTAACCTAAAATTCACATCCCAGCGTGTTCACAATTTGCTTATTGCCACTGTTATGAATGTTTTATAGGAGAATGCGTATCCTATGTTGGCACTCACTACATCACTTTTAACAAGCAACGCTTTGACTTCGTGGGAAGCGGCAGATATATTCTCTCGGAAGACTGTGTTGGCAAGACATTTCAATTAAGCATAAAAACTGATTATTGTGGAACGCAAAGCTGCCTCATGGAACTTCAGATCCAGTTCAAGGGTAATGACATCCGTTTCTATCGAGGCCGACCTGAAATTTCTGTCAACGACAAGAAGTACATTGCGACAAGGACTATGTGTGGAATTGGTAAGATTTTTTTATCTAATTTTGTTTTTAATAGAACAGGGATTTTATTTCGCTTTTAGAAAAAACTATTCATGGTTCACAGGTTCATCTCTGTTCATTTCTTTCTTCTTTTTTCCTCCTTCCTGCTCTCGTGTGTTCGTTCACTGCTTCCTTCTTTTCTTGGTTCCTTGTTTTTTCCCTTCCTTCCTCTTTCCCTCCCTCCCTCCCTCCCTCCCTCCCTCCCTCCCTCCCTCCCTCACCACCCCCTCCCTCCCTCCTTCCCTCCCTCCCTCCCCCCCTCTCTCCCCCCTCCCTCCCTCCCTCCCTTCCTTCCTTCCTTCCTTCCTTCCTTCCTTCCTTCCTTCCTTCCTTCCTTCCTTCCTTCCCTCCCTCCTCTATTCATCCCTCCACCCATCCATCTATCTGTCCTTTTCTCTTTCGTCGCCACTTTCCACATTTCCTGCTTCCCTTCCATCTATCCGCCCATCCATCCCTCTTTCCTTTTTTTATCCCTCCCTCCTTCCTACCTTCCTTTTTTCCCTTCATCTCTTCCTTCCATCTCACCGCACATGACAATGATGACATGTACAGGCCTAGTTCGTCCCAACTTCGGCATTGATGACTGAACAATGTTGCGTTCAATCCTAACTTGCCTCGATAGTACAATGTTGTTCAACACTGGCCAACACAACATTGTTGTAGCTTTTTAACAAGCCGTTTAAAACGTGTTATTATTCAGATTTTTGAACTCGTTAAAATTACATAAAATACACTTGTTCATTATAGGGTTTACTTTGCGTCGCATGCCCCCAATGATTATTTTGACAACTGACTTCGGGCTGGAGATAGAGTGGAACGGTGACAGGACAATTAGAGTGTTCCTATTAGAAAGATACAAGGGCAAGACTTGTGGATTATGTGCAAAGTATGGCGTCAATGACAATAAGTGTGGAGCTAAAGGGAAATGTAACGAGAACCCCGGTATGTCAGGATTTTGCCAACCAGGCCACGAAAACGTCGTGAACAAATGTGATCTGATGTCCACAGCTCCATTCCAAACCTGCAATAGCAGTGTCGATGCTAGTACTCATGTAAGAAATTGTAAATTTGACGCATGTCGTTGTGTCGATCCTTGGGAATGTGTCTGTTCGGCGTTTGCAACTTACAGCAAAGACTGCCCTGATAGCGGTAAAGTTTTGAGCTGGAGAAGTGGAGAGAATGCTTACCAGCCTTTAAGTAAATGCGGTGAGTACGTGTGAGTTTGTAATAGTTCTGTGTTGAGATATACACCTCTAACTATGTCCATAGACATGCACGGGGGTAGCAACGGGGTAAAATGTTAAAACAAACGTGTATTTGGGAATTGATCTGTCACTTGCACCACAACACATCACATCACAGCACAGCACAGCACAGCACAGCACAGCACAGCACAGCACAGCACAGCACAGCACAGCACAGCACAGCACAGCACAACACAACACAGCACAGCACAGCACAGCACAACACAACACAACACAACACAACACAACACAACACAACACAACACAACACAACACAACACAACACAACACAACACAACACAACACAACGCATAGATACTTTTAAACTGAGATATAGTTTCCTTAATTTTGAGAGACTTAACTCTTCCTCTTGTGTTGTTGAAATAATTCTGCTCCCAACTTGACCATGTAGGTCATGTAGGTCAGTCGGTAGAGCGTCGGACTAGTAAACTGAAGGTCGCGGGTTTTAAGGTCTTCGTATAGGTTTTCAGGGTCATTTCTGTAAAGCGCTCTCAATTCGTCAGAATTTATGCCACAAAAATAAAATAGATATCGTTAGAAAGCTATGAATTTGTAGAATACAATGGTATCTTTGGTTTCGCGATAAACACAAACCGTTAATAGTTGTGATTTTTTTAATTAAAACCAGAGGGCTTCACTCTGGGCGACTTAAGAACAAAGCATTTCATTTTGTTCAAAAATTGTTTTCGCAGTTCGATTCGGAGAATAATGTTGTCAGCGTTTTTTTATTTATTGCCTGGTTTCGAATTTATGGCTTATTTTGTCAGAATGTTGGTCGAAAAACAGCATTTTTAACTTTGGTCGTCAATAAAATCGGCAAAACTCGACATATCAAAAAACGCTGACACCGTTTTGCTGGATATTTATCTCGGAATCAAACTACAAAAAAAGTTTTGAACAAAATAAAACGCTTTTTACTCGAGTCGCCACGAGTGAAACCCTCTGGTTTTAATTAAAAAATTCACAACTATTAACGGTTTGTGTTTATCGCGAAACCAAAGACACCATTGTATTCTACAAATTAATAGCTTTCTAACGATATCTATTTTATTTTTGTAGCATAAATTCTGACGAATTGAGAGCGCTTTACAGAAATGACCCAGAAAACCTATAACGAAGACCTTAATCTCAGCAGCAGTCGAGTAGAGTTCTCACCTGGTATGGTTCGTCACTCGACGTAGCACCTAATACATTATTCTTTACCTGGCTCGCTGTCCCACAACAATTGTTTATGAAGCCTTTTTACTGTGACTGGCTAATAACAAGTTATAGATAACTGGTCGTTTCCGAACTGTGGTCTAAAGTATATATTTATTTTATTTTTTGATATTTTCCTAAAATGCATAGTCAAGACCTGCTCATCTCAACAAGTCTTTACTGAATGCGGTTCATCGTGTGTAAAGGCATGCCGTGATTTAGCCAGTTCAGCACCTTGTAACGAAACATGCGTAGCAGAATGTCAGTGTCCCAAAGATCAGCTACTCAATGACCAAGGTAAATGCATCTCAAAAAATGAATGTCCATGTTACTTTGGAAAGAAAGAGATTGCGCCTGGAAATAGCATTAACAATGGAACTTGTAAAACTTGGTAAGTCTAGTAAACGTCTTAGTCTTTCAGAATTATGCTCAGGGAAACAGAATAAGTCCTTTTCTATATCCTCACATCAGTGGGTCAGGTTAGTATCAGCTAGGCGGTAAACACACTTGTGAGTCAGATTATAAAGTGTATAAGGCTAAGCTCGGTAGTAAATACAGTACACCAGTGGTTCAGGCTATAGTACTTAAGCGGTAAACACATGTACTAGTGAGTCAGGTTAGCGCATAAGCTAAGCAGTATACATACTAGTGAGTCAGGTTAGCGTATAAGATTGGGAGTAAACACGCTAGTCTAGGTCAGGTTAGCGTATAAGCTAGGTTTTGGTTATAGTCAAGCTAGTGTATAAGGTGTCTTCATTACATTTGCACTTTACACTTCTAAACATTTAGGGACAATTGGCGAGTTTCAGGGTGTTGCGCGCGCACCGTTTAAAAAAACAAACTGACAAGCTCCACTCAAAGCTGACAAAGCACACTGTTCACAATCAACAAAGTACACATACAGTTTCTGGATGTTTAACAGTGTTATTCTGCTGTTGTTGGCTTGCTGTAGCAAGTTTGTTGGCTATTGTTTACTTTGTGAGGAGCCCGCCAAGAGTGCGTCGACCACAACATTACAAAATCAAAGGAAAATGATCAATTAACATAATCAGCATTTTTCCAGCATATCTAGGTATTTTGCAACTCGTTTAAATACAGTTAAAAATGATTGAACGGCGTTTCTGCAATCGGACCATACATTATAGGATCTGTTATTTAGAATCTATTATTAGGATCTGTTATTCATTTCTTGACCATTGCGCACCTCCGTCTCAGTGTTATTCAAACACTGAGACGCCGGAGGTGCGCAGTGGTCAAGGCTGATTTGTGGAGGATGTCGAAGCTAATGGGAAGCGGGAAAGATACAAAGGATAGAATTTTCAATTGTATATGCTTATCGAAGTTAATGTATAGGTGTGAGAGTTGGAGAATGAACGAGAAGGAGAAGAAGATGATCAATGTGGTGGAGTCATGCTTTGCAAGGTTGAAAGCAAACGTGAAATGGACGGACATGCGGACAAATAAGCTGAGTTTTGAGGAGGTAGAAATGGAACAGGGTAATTTGCTGAAGAGAGTGATCCGAAGAAAGGCGTGTTTGTGGGACACATATCAAGGATGGACAATGATCGGCTGCTAAAGCGAGTGTGGGAGATAAGAGATGGACACCGAGAAGTGAAAAGGGGGCGAAGGCGAACGGAGGTGGACGCGGAGGTGACGAAGATGTTTGGACACTATAAGGCTGTGAAAGAGAGAGCGAGAGACAGAGAGAGAGATGGAGGGAAGACATCAGGAACAGTGAGATCATGAGCGAGATGCCGGAAACTACAAGCATGGCATTAACAATGACGTTGCGGAGTCAACGGGGGAAACTCCAGGACTAAATTTATTTATTATTATTACAGGTACATTTTTTAAACTCTCTAGTGTCAATATCGGTCAGAAGTGAATCATAGTATATCTCAATTTCTGTTTCAGTACTTGCAAGAGAGGGTTATTAGAGTGTAATGACTGTGTTGAAGGTAAGTTCAATATATCTAACTTGTAATATATACATGTTACTCCAAAGGCCTGTTTGTATGGAACCGAGTTCCCTTCTCCCAATGTATGCTACCAAGAGAGTATACAGGTCCCATCCTAATTCCTCTTAAGTTATTTTTAGATCTTGAGATAGCCGATCATCAAGCGATTCTCATAACATGTGACACCTATCGTGATTTTTGCATGGCGGTTTACACGTTCCTTTCGGGGAAACAATATGGGCAAAAAAAGTACGTTTTGTCGAAGAATTGCATTACGAAAAGATTTTACTAAAGTTTTTACTCAAGAATTGACAGCAGTCAAGACCCTTGAACGGGAAAGAGCTTTATCTTTTCTAAAATGGCGTTATATTAATAATTTAAAATACTTTTGTAGTTTTCACTATGTTTTTATATTATAAAAAATAGAAGGTACACGGGTCGAAAGCTCAGATTTCTATATTTAAAACATGGTAAAATCTACAAAAGTATTTCTACCAATTTTGTTATCTAGAAGCAAAATGTGAAGGTACCAAAGCAAAGCTCGATCTTCTCTTGGTGGTGGATGGCTCAGGAAGCGTGCTGAAAGCAAACTTTGCAAAGATTAAAATATTTGTCCAAAACCTTACCCAAAGATTTGAAGTTGGCTCCAATAAAACACGAATAGCTCTCATGCAGTTTGGTGAGCCGGTGAAAACCAGAATTGAATTTAATCTCGGAGATAAAAACACACTGGAAGAGGTTAACGAAGGCGTAAAGAACATGAAGTATTTAAGATCACAAACTGCAACAGGGGATGCACTGAGAAAAGCAAGAGAAGAGGTAAGGTCAAGTAGTTCTTGAACTTTCTTAAGGAAGTATTTCCAACCACTAACCAGCCACCTAACCAACCATCAACCAACCAACCAACCAACCAACCAACCAACCAACCAACCAACCAACCAACCAACCAACCAACCAACCAACCAACCAACCAACCAACCAACCAACCAACCAACCAACCAACCAACCAACCAACCAACCAACCAACCAACCAACCAACCAATCATAAAATAACCATCAACCAACCAATTCAACCAACTAACCATTAACCAGCCAGCTAATTAACCAATCAACAAACCAACCAACCAACCAACCAACCAACCAACCAACCAACCAACCAACCAACCAACCAACCAACCAAAAAATCTACAACACCATGCCTTTATGCAGATGACACGCAAATATCTTCATCATCATCTAATTTTGACACACTTGTTGAAAACTTAAATGCCGACCTAAACAATATCCGAACTTGGTTTGCCAAGAATAAGCTACAACATCACCCAACCAAATCGAAACTGATGTTTATTGGGTCGCCATATAATCTTAAAAATAAGGTTGGCGATAGTCGTGTCTTGTTGAATAACGAACCAGTCTCTCGAACTACCTCTCATAAATGTTTGGGGGTAGAAATCGACGAAAAACTGAGCTGGGAAAAACATATTGAGACTATATGCAAAAAGGCAGGTGCTGGTATTGGGGCTATTAGACGGGTTAAACCTTATGTCCCTGCCAACACTTTAGAAACCATATACAAAGCACTAGTACAACCTTACTTTGATTACTGTTCCCCCTTATGGGATAACTGTGGTAAATTGCTCCAAGATAATTTACAAAAATTTCAATCTCGCGCGGCAAGAGTAATTACGGGAGCCACTTATGACGCTACGTCAGCCGATGTTCTCGACACCCTATCATGGGAAACGTTGGATGTAAAGCGATCCTATACAAAATCTGTTTTTATGTACAAAATACTCAATGACCACACTGCCCCAGGTCTAAAGCAATCCTTTTGTGAAAGGCGCGTTTCACAAAATATACATAATTTAAGAAATAGTGAAACAAATTTAACACTTCCGAAGCCCGGAACTGAATCTTTAAAAAAGAGCTTCAAATATAGCGGTGCCATGTTGTGGAATGATCTTCCGCGGGAAGTTAAATTGGCCGATACGGTCGATTGTTTCAAGAGGAAGATACGCCCAACTTGATTATGATGCTGGATCAAACCTTGAATCTAGAATATATGTATATAGAGTTTTTTACTTATATAGTTATATACCGTAGTTCTTGTACATAATGAACTTTGTTTTATTTCATTTCTTACTTGTATGTATTAAATAGTGTGACGCCCCTCGTGGAAATCAGCTAATGTTGACGAGGCTAGCGTGTTTAAATAAAGTTTTACCTACCTACCTACCTACCTACCTACCAACAAACGAACGAACGAACGAACGAACGAACGAACGAACGAACGAACGAACGAACGAACGAACGAACGAACGAACGAACGAACGAACGAGCGAACGAGCGAACGAGCGAACGAGCGAACGAGCGAACGAGCGAACGAGCGAACGAGCGAACGAGCGAACGAGCGAACGAGCGAACGAGCGAACGAGCGAACGAGCGAACGAGCGAACGAGCGAACGAGCGAACGAGCGAACGAGCGAACGAGCGAACGAGCGAACGAGCGAACGAGCGAACGAGCGAACGAGCGAACGAGCGAACGAGCGAACGAGCGAACGAGCGAACGAGCGAACGAGCGAACGAGCGAACGAGCGAACGAGCGAACGAGCGAACAAACAAACAAACAAACAAACAAACAAACAAACAAACAAACAAACAAACAAACAAACAAACAAACAAACAAGACAAAACAAACAAACAAACAAACAAACAAACAAACAAACAAACAAACAAACAAACAAACAAACAAACAAACAAACAAACAAACAAACAAACAAACAAACAAACAAACAAACAAACAAACAAACAAACAAACAAACAAACAAACAAACAAACAAACAAACAAACAAACGAACCTACCAACCAACCAACCAACCAATCAACCAACCAAACAACCAACCAAAGAACCAACCAACCAATCAACCAACCAAACAAACAACCAACCAAAAACGAACCTACCAACCAACCAACCAACCAATCAACCAACCAATTTAACCAACCAAAGAACCAACCAACCAATCAACCAACCAAACAACCAACCAACCAACCAACCAACCATAGTAGTAATACCCCCCCCCCCCCCCATATAGGGACCAAAGGGATGCCGCCTCATTAAATATTCAATTTTTAATTATTCATTCTCATGCTCCTTTGCGACCCTCTAACCCTAATCTCGTTACGTCATTATGTCTCGTGCTCCTATATGACCCCCTAACCCTAATCTCACTCAACCCCCCGTTATTCACTACGTCATATTCACCTTATTATTTATTCATTCTCAGACTCCTTTAGGATAGTCTAACCCTAACCCCCTTACCCCCTTGCCCTGGCTTGTTGCTGAACCCCCGGTTTTTATTACGTCATAACTGACTCGCGCTCTTCCGAAACCCCCTAGCCCTAGATGTTACTTAACCCCCCGTCATTCCCGATTGGTCTCCGACTGATTTCCGAAGTTACGTAAAAGGCACTGGACTTATCTCTTTATAACTAATAGAAACCAACTTTCATTTAAACCCTTAACCCTACTTATAGTCAACAGTTGTGGGACACGTATACGTGCAGAGCATGCGTACAGTAAACTTTAACAAAATAGACGTTCTTTACAAGGAACTAAAGAGAAATTGATAGAGGCACTTTATATTTTTTATCTGAAACCTTGTCTCGATGAGTATAGAGAGTTTTGAGCAGCCGAAGTGTCTGAATTGGCAGAGCTCGTATGGACTTAAATCAATAGCATATGATGAATATTATATTAGGTTTAGAGCCTAAACATTCAATCATCCTAGAATCATTGCTAGCTAAACCCTTCGTTTGTAAGTGAAGAAATCGTAAGAAGATAGAATGAGGAGTCAATTCTAAAAGCCATAAGAACGTTTTTAAGTGTCGATATATAAACGAAATATTATTTGGCTGCGGGACGGCTGAGTATCGACTTGAATTAATAGCAACATGAATATTATATTAGTTAGAACTTAAACGGCCAAACAGCTCTTTACCCATTTACTTGGAGATATGTGCCGAATTGTCGCTTATTTGGCTTTAGTTTATAAAGTAAACGATGCCTTGAATGAACAAACCGTTCGGCAAGTTGTTCGAAAGACATTGAATCATTTTCTTCAGAGGGATTTGCCAGAATATAAACTGTCAAGGGTTAAACGGCTGACTGAGCTATTTTATTAACGTCGTCAAGCATCTTGTTAATGTTGCTACGGCTGATATTTGCGTATTTATGCTCAGTGCACGTGCAGGAGACAAAAGAGAAAACTCTTTAAAGTTACTAATGACCAAAACACAGCAGGATTTGCATATAAGTAGAATATTTAATTCATTTTAGGGGTGATCATGAGTTTTGGGGGGATAATAAGGGGCATGAAGAGGTATTAATGCATGGGCAAGTTCAGGCGAGAAAGTCATTAGGACAGGTTCTGAAATTACGAAACTAAAGAGACCGGCTTACGAGGAGTACCTTGTTGAAAAATATGGAAACGTTACGAACAAAAGAAATTTGAACTAATGTTGTATGTGTTATGAGGACATAATCGAGTTAATCCGAAATAAACGTGTAGATTGAACTTGCTCGTTTTTAATACATAAGTGAGGAAACTGTAGGAAGATAAAATGTGGAATCACTTCGAGAAGCCGTAAGAACGATTTTAAATGTCGAAATATAAAGGTTAAGCGAATTATTACTTTGATATATAACTGAGATTCATCATGGTTACTAGGGATCGATATTAGAATATTCAAATTCGTTTGCAAGGCCACGTGCAGGAGACAAAAGAAAAACTCATTAAGGGTCATTAAGAGGATTAGGCAAGTCTAAGCGGGAAGATAATTAACATTGCTACCATAGCGAAACCGCGTCGCATCCTTCATTCGTCTCAGGCTCCTTGGGGACCCTCTACTGCTACTCAGCCCCCGTGTAATATGTCATAATCGATACTCTCCGACTAATTCCTGAAGTTCCAAATGTTTAACAAACGGTGTCTTTCACGTGTATACACCTCCTATTTTAAGTCTTTAGGCATTATGATAATATTTCGTTTGTATTCTTTCAGTGATTTGGTGGCTTTTAAAAGATTGTAATTTTTAAATGTGATTTGTTTAAAGAAACGTTTTTATAATAAGACTAAATAACGAAATAAAGTTTCAAAAATATGTAATTTCATATTTACCATCACACAAAGCTCCTAATATTTACAAACACGCAAAACGTAAAATCCATAAGTATCACTGTTAATCGCAGAATGATTGGAGAAAGTCTTTAGCGTTGGGCGTCTCTACGTGTAAACGATTATTTACAATGTTCGCAGATAAACTTCTGCATTAGCCCAGAAAAGGTACACAAAACACAAAACCACTAAATTACTATTTTACAAACATATATAACCAAAGTTTACTATTCTTCTTCTTCTTCTTCTTCTTCTTCTCGTTTACTCTGTAACCATGCTCCATAGGCCTCGACTTCTACTTTTGCACAGTGATGATACGCATTAGGAACTATGTGGTTACCACATGTCTCTAACCATGTTAGTCTATCAAAGAGATAGCAAGCCTTTGGACACTTATAGCTTTCCAAGTTTACCCAAGGGATATTGAGTCTGCTCAAGAGATCACGCTCGATATGTCCACCTTTGTATGCCATTGTAGACTTTTCGTTGATTTTTACGGTACTAAAAAATTCTGTGACGATTCGATCAAGAGCTGTGATAGGTATAGCCTTCGCGGTCCGGGGTACGTCGAAAGGAAGTTTATGTATATGATTCTTCACATATGCACAGCTTCGTCTATCGTGTTCAGTTAAATCGTGCCAATTAATGCCAATGTCGAAAAAATATGAAGTAGCTTCGTTGTTCCCCACGGTTAACAGTCCGAGTTCTTTACAAAGGAATTTTTTATTTTTAGTAAATCCATCCATGTCTATAATTCCTACTATGTTTTCCATCTTATCCGCTAGCAATGTGATACGAGTGGGAACGTAATGAGTACTCTCTTACATACCCTTTAGCCTAGGGTTTTGAAAGCCTGGCCAATGGTAAAAAACAAAGAAAACAATTTGAGATGTTCCGACACATAATAAGGTATTCTCTCATTGTATAAGGAGTTTCGGCGAATGATTCAAATTTGCCGCTCTTTTAAAATAAATGAATTCGGTAATTGATCAAGCCTTAAGAACACGCCGCACCCCAAATAAATATGAAATAGCTTCGTTGTCCCCCACCGGTTAACAGTCCGAGTTCTTTACAAAGGAATTTTTTATTTTTAGTAAATCCATCAGGTCTATAATTCCTACTATGTTTTCCATCTTATCCGCTAGCATTGTGATACGAGTGGGAACGTAATGAGTACTCTCTTACACACTCTGTCTAATTGAACGTCTATTATTAAAAATTGTCAAGACTCTCGTATATAAAATCCCCACAAATTAGAGTTCTGAAAGTAAAGTTTAACCCGTAATTATAGACCTAAGACTAAACTTTTAACTCGTATCCTTAGTCATAAGACTAAAGTTATACGCAAGTCCTGCTATCCTATAACCCCCATTCAGATGATTTTAACTCGACTAGCGATCGTTAGTCTTCCACTAACGTAATTAAGCAATTATTACCCCTTTCGGCCATCACCCTCGGGCACCCCCAAAGATACTACCAGTACCCCTGGGGTACCCTCAAAGATATCCCCATCAGCCCCTGTAGCAAAGGAATGTCAGAAATACATATACCTTATTTGTAAATACTTTATTGAACTTCAGCATAGTACAGAAGATAATGTTTCAACGATTCAACAGTAACTTTAATTCTTATAATTGGTGTCATTCAAGTACTATGGCGTTTAGATTGATTGTAGCATAGTTTGTTTTTTGTAATACAGGTTTCTTTCGTTTGATGAAATCTAAACATATATTCAAAATGCACCATCCTAAATTAGCCTTTAATAAACCATTATCAGTATGTCTTAATGTCGCTTTTCTCAGGTATTGAAGACTTATCTTTATACCCGGGGTTGATATACATAATGTGTATCAGTCGGAAATATTCCGGATCTTACTCGGATTTCATCGGGACATGTCGGCGTGAGATCGACAAACAGGTAAGAATACGGCTCTTTGGTTGCCATCTGGTAGGCTTGCTGGAAAAACTTTGTGTTGTCTGGATACAACTGTTTAGCAAGATGAGTCACTTGACTTGCATCACGAACATTTTTTGTTAGGACAAAGTAACTAGCGTTGAGAGAGATCGTACGATGGTCTTTGCTTTGATGAAATAAGTTTTGCACAATATAAATCACGCTGAGATTACCATGGTGCGATTTCTTAGTGAACAGTTTGGCAATAATCGTATCTTTTTCTCCCATCATGTTATCAATGATAAATAGATTTCTTATTTGGGGATTAATACTATCCAATATAGATTCGGATAAACCTTGCACAAACTGAATCCCAGGAATAAGAAGTTCCATTTTAGCAAACGTGTCTTGGTACTCAGAATAAAAATAAATTATATTTTCTGGGACAGGGTCGATCATGATTTGGGCGTTGGCTAACAATTCCTTGACAAAGGTTGTCTTCCCAGTCTTGGTCCCCCCAGAGACCAAGAGCCCAAAGGGATGTGTTAATTGTATGGAGTATGTCTTTTTGTTGTCCTGGTAATTCGATGCGGTTCCATCAAATGGCGAATGCTTAAATGTAGAATCAGTAGACATCGTTTGTACTGGCCGATCTCCCCCATGCAGGACCTTTATGTGGCGTTGTAAATTAAATTGTCTTGAAAAGCTCTTTCCGCAAATATTACAAGCGCTAGCCATGTTCACACAACAACTCTCAAATTACTTGTGAAAATGTCTGGCAGAAAAGTAAGATTATATCCTTGAGTTTCTTCTCTGTTGCATGTGGGATACCAAAACGAACCAATGCGCAGCTGAACGTTACTTGGACGTTACCTAGACCCCGCCTCTAAGGGATTAACCCATGAGTAAATGAGTAACTGACGAGTTACTCATGAGTAAATGAGTAACTCATGAGTTACTCATGAGTAAATGTAAATGAGTAACTCGTGAGTAAATGAGTAACTCATGAGTAAATGAGTAACTCGTGAGTAAATGAGTAACTGAGTAAATGAGTTACTCATGAGTAAATGAGTAACTCGTGAGTAAATGAGTAACTCGTGAGTTACTCATGAGTAAATGAGTAACTCGTGAGTAAATGAGTAACTCATGTTCCCAGTCGCCTGTCAGTTGTATAGTTTCAGCAAGTTTCACTTTAAAATTTGCTACAGTATTATCAGGAAAATATTCCATAGAACTATTGCTTGGAAGCGTTAAATAAAACTGTGTTGTCATGTCGAAGAACAATACGCAAATGAACACAAATTGTAAGGTACACACAGTTTTATTTAACGCTTCCAAGCAATAGTTCTATGGAATATTTTCCTGATAATACTGTAGCAAATTTTAAAGTGAAACTTGCTGAAACTATACAACTGACAGGCGACTGGGAACATGAGTTACTCATTTACTCACGAGTTACTCATTTACTCATGAGTAACTCACGAGTTACTCATTTACTCACGAGTTACTCATTTACTCATGAGTAACTCACGAGTTACTCATTTACTCACGAGTTACTCATTTACTCACGAGTTACTCATTTACTCATGAGTAACTCACGAGTTACTCATTTACTCACGAGTTACTCATTTACTCATGAGTAACTCACGAGTTACTCATTTACTCACGAGTTACTCATTTACTCATGAGTTACTCATTTACTCACGAGTTACTCATTTACTCATGAGTAACTCATGAGTTACTCATTTACTCATGAGTAACTCGTCAGTTACTCATTTACTCATGGGTTAATCCCTTAGAGGCGGGGTCTAGGTAACGTCCAAGTAACGTTCAGCTGCGCATTGGTTCGTTTTGGTATCCCACATGCAACAGAGAAGAAACTCAAGGATATAATCTTACTTTTCTGCCAGACATTTTCACAAGTAATTTGAGAGTTGTTGTGTGAACATGGCTAGCGCTTGTAATATTTGCGGAAAGAGCTTTTCAAGACAATTTAATTTACAACGCCACATAAAGGTCCTGCATGGGGGAGATCGACCAGTACAAACGATGTCTACTGATTCTACATTTAAGCATTCGCCATTTGATGGAACCGCATCGAATTACCAGGACAACAAAAAGACATACTCCATACAATTAACACATCCCTTTGGGCTCTTGGTCTCTGGGGGGACCAAGACTGGGAAGACAACCTTTGTCAAGGAATTGTTAGCCAACGCCCAAATCATGATCGACCCTGTCCCAGAAAATATAATTTATTTTTATTCTGAGTACCAAGACACGTTTGCTAAAATGGAATTCTTATTCCTGGGATTCAGTTTGTGCAAGGTTTATCCGAATCTATATTGGATAGTATTAATCCCAAATAAGAAATCTATTTATCATTGATGACATGATGGGAGAAAAAGATACGATTATTACCAAACTGTTCACTAAGAAATCGCACCATGGTAATCTCAGCGTGATTTATATTGTGCAAAACTTATTTCATCAAAGCAAAGACCATCGTACGATCTCTCTCAACGCTAGTTACTTTGTCCTAACAAAAAATGTTCGTGATGCAAGTCAAGTGACTCATCTTGCTAAACAGTTGTATCCAGACAACACAAAGTTTTTCCAGCAAGCCTACCAGATGGCAACCAAAGAGCCGTATTCTTACCTGTTTGTCGATCTCACGCCGACATGTCCCGATGAAATCCGAGTAAGATCCGGAATATTTCCGACTGATACACATTATGTATATCAACCCCGGGTATAAAGATAAGTCTTCAATACCTGAGAAAAGCGACATTAAGACATACTGATAATGGTTTATTAAAGGCTAATTTAGGATGGTGCATTTTGAATATATGTTTAGATTTCATCAAACGAAAGAAACCTGTATTACAAAAAAACAAACTATGCTACAATCAATCTAAACGCCATAGTACTTGAATGACACCAATTATAAGAATTAAAGTTACTGTTGAATCGTTGAAACATTATCTTCTGTACTATGCTGAAGTTCAATAAAGTATTTACAAATAAGGTATATGTATTTCTGACATTCCTTTGCTACAGGGGCTGATGGGGATATCTTTGAGGGTACCCCAGGGGTACTGGTAGTATCTTTGGGGGTGCCCGAGGGTGATGGCCGAAAGGGGTAATAATTGCTTAATTACGTTAGTGGAAGACTAACGATCGCTAGTCGAGTTAAAATCATCTGAATGGGGGTTATAGGATAGCAGGACTTGCGTATAACTTTAGTCTTATGACTAAGGATACGAGTTAAAAGTTTAGTCTTAGGTCTATAATTACGGGTTAAACTTTACTTTCAGAACTCTAATTTGTGGGGATTTTATATACGAGAGTCTTGACAATTTTTAATAATAGACGTTCAATTAGACAGAGTGTGTAAGAGAGTACTCATTACGTTCCCACTCGTATCACAATGCTAGCGGATAAGATGGAAAACATAGTAGGAATTATAGATCTGGATGGATTTACTAAAAATAAAAAATTCCTTTGTAAAGAACTCGGACTGTTAACCGGTGGGGGACAACGAAGCTATTTCATATTTATTTGGGGTGCGGCGTGTTCTTAAGGCTTGATCAATTACCGAATTCATTTATTTTAAAAGAGCGGCAAATTTGAATCATTCGCCGAAACTCCCTATACAATGAGAGAATACCTTATTATGTGTCGGAACATCTCAAATTGTTTTCTTTGTTTTTTACCATTGGCCAGGCTTTTAAAACCCTAGGCTAAAGGGTATGTAAGAGAGTACTCATTACGTTCCCACTCGTATCACATTGCTAGCGGATAAGATGGAAAACATAGTAGGAATTATAGACATGGATGGATTTACTAAAAATAAAAAATTCCTTTGTAAAGAACTCGGACTGTTAACCGTGGGGAACAACGAAGCTACTTCATATTTTTTCGACATTGGCATTAATTGGCACGATTTAACTGAACACGATAGACGAAGCTGTGCATATGTGAAGAATCATATACATAAACTTCCTTTCGACGTACCCCGGACCGCGAAGGCTATACCTATCACAGCTCTTGATCGAATCGTCACAGAATTTTTTACTACCGTAAAAATCAACGAAAAGTCTACAATGGCATACAAAGGTGGACATATCGAGCGTGATCTCTTGAGCAGACTCAATATCCCTTGGGTGAACTTGGAAAGCTATAACTGTCCAAAGGCTTGCTATCTCTTTGATAGACTAACATGGTTAGAGACATGCGGTAACCACATAGTTCCTAATGCGTATCATCACTGTGCAAAAGTAGAAGTCGAGGCCTATGGAGCATGGTTACAGAGTAAACGAGAAGAAGAAGAAGAAGAAGAAGAATAGTAAACTTTGGTTATATATGTTTGTAAAATAGTAATTTAGCGGTTTTGTGTTTTGTGTACCTTTTCTGGGCTAACGCAGAAGTTTATCTGCGAACATTGTAAATAATCGTTTACACGTAGAGACGCCCAACGCTAAAGACTTTCTCCAATCATTCTGCGATTAACAGTGATACTTATGGATTTTACGTTTTGCGTGTTTGTAAATATTAGGAGCTTTGTGTGATGGTAAATATGAAATTACATATTTTTGAAACTTTATTTCGTTATTTAGTCTTATTATAAAAACGTTTCTTTAAACAAATCACATTTAAAAATTACAATCTTTTAAAAGCCACCAAATCACTGAAAGAATACAAACGAAATATTATCATAATGCCTAAAGACTTAAAATAGGAGGTGTATACACGTGAAAGACACCGTTTGTTAAACATTTGGAACTTCAGGAATTAGTCGGAGAGTATCGATTATGACATATTACACGGGCGGCTGAGTAGCAGTAGAGGGTCCCCAAGGAGCCTGAGACGAATGAAGGATGCGACGCGGTTTCGCTATGGTAGCAATGTTAATTATCTTCCCGCTTAGACTTGCCTAATCCTCTTAATGACCCTTAATGAGTTTTTCTTTTGTCTCCTGCACGTGGCCTTGCAAACGAATTTGAATATTCTAATATCGATCCCTAGTAACCATGATGAATCTCAGTTATATATCAAAGTAATAATTCGCTTAACCTTTATATTTCGACATTTAAAATCGTTCTTACGGCTTCTCGAAGTGATTCCACATTTTATCTTCCTACAGTTTCCTCACTTATGTATTAAAAACGAGCAAGTTCAATCTACACGTTTATTTCGGATTAACTCGATTATGTCCTCATAACACATACAACATTAGTTCAAATTTCTTTTGTTCGTAACGTTTCCATATTTTTCAACAAGGTACTCCTCGTAAGCCGGTCTCTTTAGTTTCGTAATTTCAGAACCTGTCCTAATGACTTTCTCGCCTGAACTTGCCCATGCATTACTACCTCTTCATGCCCCTTATTATCCCCCCAAAACTCATGATCACCCCTAAAATGAATTAAGTATTCTACTTATATGCAAATCCTGCTGTGTTTTGGTCATTAGTAACTTTAAAGAGTTTTCTCTTTTGTCTCCTGCAGGTGCACTGAGCATAAATACGCAAATATCAGCCGTAGCAACATTAACAAGATGCTTGACGACGTTAATAAAATAGCTCAGTCAGCCGTTTAACCCTTGACAGTTTATATTCTGGCAAATCCCTCTGAAGAAAATGATTCAATGTCTTTCGAACAACTTGCCGAACGGTTTGTTCATTCAAGGCATCGTTTACTTTATAAACTAAAGCCAAATAAGCGACAATTCGGCACATATCTCCAAGTAAATGGGTAAAGAGCTGTTTGGCCGTTTAAGTTCTAACTAATATAATATTCATGTTGCTATTAATTCAAGTCGATACTCAGCCGTCCCGCAGCCAAATAATATTTCGTTTATATATCGACACTTAAAAACGTTCTTATGGCTTTTAGAATTGACTCCTCATTCTATCTTCTTACGATTTCTTCACTTACAAACGAAGGGTTTAGCTAGCAATGATTCTAGGATGATTGAATGTTTAGGCTCTAAACCTAATATAATATTCATCATATGCTATTGATTTAAGTCTATACGAGCTCTGCCAATTCAGACACTTCGGCTGCTCAAAACTCTCTATACTCATCGAGACAAGGTTTCAGATAAAAAAATATAAAGTGCCTCTATCAATTTCTCTTTAGTTCCTTGTAAAGAACGTCTATTTTGTTAAAGTTTACTGTACGCATGCTCTGTACGTATACGTGTCCCACAACTGTTGACTATAAGTAGGGTTAAGGGTTTAAATGAAAGTTGGTTTCTATTAGTTATAAAGAGATAAGTTCCGTGCCTTTTACGTAACTTCGGAAATCAGTCGGAGACCAATCGGGAATGACGGGGGGGTTAAGTAACATCTAGGGCTAGGGGGTTTCGGAAGAGCGCGAGTCAGTTATGACGTAATAAAAACCGGGGGTTCAGCAACAAGCCAGGGTAAGGAGGTAAGGGGGTTAGGGTTAGACTATCCTAAAGGAGTCTGAGAATGAATAAATAATAAGGTGAATATGACGTAGTGAATAACGGGGGGGTTGAGTGAGATTAGGGTTAGGGGGTCATATGGGAGCACGAGACATAATGACGTAACGAGATTAGGGTTAGAGGGTCGCAAAGGAGCATGAGAATGAATAATTAAAAATTGAATATTTAATGAGGCGGCATCCCTTTGGTCCCTATATGGGGGGGTATTACTACTAACCTTAAACCAACCAATTTAACCAACCAACCAACCAACCAACCAACCAACCAACCAACCAACCAACCAACCAACCAACCAACCAACCAACCAACCAAGCAACCAGCCAACCAGCCAACCAACCAACCAACCAACCATCAACCAAACAACGAACCAATCACCAACCAACTAACAAACCCATCAACTTTCCAGCCACAAAGCATCGACCAACTAACCAACTAACAACCATGGCCAACCAACCATTTAACCAACCAACTGCTCAACCAACTAACCAACCAATCAACCAACCATCCATCCATCCAACCCAACGATATGAGTAACTATAATTTAAATAATTAACTAATCTATTTTAATATGTTAAGGTTTTTAATGGCACAGGTGGAGATCGCTTAAATGTCTCAGATGTTCTGATGCTTTTTACTGATGGCCAAGCAACAGACAAGCGAGGCAAAAAGGTCCAGGTAGAAGAGGCGCAGAAACTTAAGGACAATGGTGTAAAGATTATAACAGTCGCCATGGGACGCGAAAAAACAATTGCAAAATTCCGTGACAAATTAAGGGAAATGGCTAGCAAATTCGACGACAGTGATGAAAGGTTGCAGTTCGAAGCTGATTTTGGACAACTGGAGTCGCTTTCAAATGTTCTAGTCATAACAGCTTGTAACAGCACAACCAGCGGTTGAGTGCCAGTTAAATATAAAAGTGACGCTTATACGTTGGCTTATTATATGAAATTGGAACATGGCTTATTATAACACCTATCATTACTTAAGACTTGATGTATCTCTGACAATAACAACTTTCTCGTGATAACAAATTGCATTGTTTTAATGACAAATTTGTGGTAACACTTGAAAATTCTTAAAAAATTTTTTTTCGGGAAACCTTAGTAGTGTAGAATGAAGTGGAGTGAAGTAGAATGGAGTGGAGTAAAATGTGGAGTACAGAGTGTGGAATACGTAGTTGGGAAATTTATTTAATAAATGAAGATTAATAAAAGGGAGTGTATTTGCTGTCTCGAGCAACTTTTACAGTACCTTTCACAGGTAAAACAGGAAATCTCTATTATCAAAATAGTTGCCTCCGCAAGGCAATGGTATAAATGAATGGGCAAAAGGGTACTGTGGTCATTCGGCCACAACCAGAGAAGGGCTCGCTAGTAAATAGTTGATTCTGTAAATAAGCAGTTTGTGAGTAGAGTGTAGTGGAGAAGAGTAGATTGGATAGAGTAGAGTAGATTGGATAGAGTAGAGTAGTTTGGATAGAAGAGTACTAGATTGGACAGTTTAAACAAATGTTGTGTTGGTTAGCATAAACAAGGCTGTGCTGGCCAACATGAGCAATCTTGTGCTGGCCATGCAGCATGAACAATGTGCTGGCCAGCGTGAACAATGTCAATGTTGTGTCGACAACATTAACAATGTTGTGCTGGCCGGTAGTATGAACAAGGTTGTTCAGTCATCGACGCATGCTGCTGTAACAACTTGTTAAACAAGTTAATAACAATAGCAAAGATAGAAATTGTTTTATCGATACAAATTTGGCAAATGCAGTCGGTCGTTCGCAAGACACTGCTGACGGTCCTGACATTAAATACATATGAATCAACTAAAGCTCTCATTATAACAAAATAGTGTTAAAACGCTCAAACTCACCTTGCATTCTCAGCTTTTGAATTAAAACGACCAGCTTTCCTCAGGTAAAGCTCGATATTTAAAACGCTATTTAAAACCCCAAAGTTTAAATCACCGCGGGCATTTTGTCAACAAAACTAGAGCCTGCGCTATTTCTAAGCCAGCAGCACTACGTAGGAAAGTTAAGTACTCGAAGTAGCACACTATTTGCCAGAAAGAAAAGAATAAAAATGTTTGAAATGTAAAAAGTATGATAAAAGGAGAAATGGATGCTTCTGTTGTAATTTCCCTTTGCAGTAAATCAACTTGAACTCGAACCGGCCGGAATTTTGCTTTTCGGCTTTTGTTTACATGAATCTGGCCTTGAAACTATACAGGCTTGGTTTTGCTGTTACTCCCAGATTTGTGTCAATTGCCTTACAGCTCGTGACCGCTGGAGAATCATTATTTTATGTATAAAAACATGGCTGTGTCGAGAAACAAGCGAAAAGTAGCAGTTGCAGTGCGTATTGTGTTGATTCTACGACGAATGCGCGAACGTAGAAAGCGCTGGGAAAATAGGAAGGACTGGGTAAAACCCGGGATACAACGACGACCGACCCATGGAGTATACAGGAACTTCCTTCGAGAGTTAGCCGAGGAGGACACGGGAGGTTACAAGACATATATGAGGTGACCAGAGGCGTAGAAACGGATTCAAAGTTGGGGGGGGGGGGGGGGGAGGGCTGAAGTCGACATGCAGATAATCAGTGACCGCATTTTTTGGGTTCGGGGGTGCTCTCCCGGAAAATTTTGAAATCTAGAACCTCGGAAACACAATTTGCAGCAATTTGAGGAAACTTTTTCATCTAATTCTACAGCAAGCATAGTTCAAATTTAAAAACATAAAAACGAAGAAATTATTAAACCAATCTGGGAACCAACCTAACCATTCTCGTCCCCAGAGCCCGCATGCCGCGTGGCAGGATGGCTAACACTTCAGGCTATTCACGCAATCACGCTACACCCGTTTGTGAAATCTCGTGTTGTCGTGTAGATGAACCCCGTAGGTAGATTGCCGTAAGTAGCTGCTCTCCTAGCCTCTGTATAGTCGCACTAATACAATCATTAAATTTAGCAACGCTTGTCCGGACTTTTTTTTTTTGGGGGGGGGGGGGGTGGGGTGGGGTGTCAAGCCCCCCCCCCCCCAGCGCCCCCGCTTCCTACGCCTCTGGAGGTGACACCAGAGGACTTCAACGAGATCCTGGCGCTTGTCAGACCACACATCACAAAACAAAATATTAAATTGCGGGAGGCTATTAGCCCACACAAGCGATTGGCAATTACTCTTTTTCGCCGCCTCTTTTTTGGACACGGTCTCTATATCCTGCCCGGCTGGTACACGTATCGTACAAATTCGACTTTGCTTCCCATAATATGACGAGTTCCTCTTCCTTTTCTAAGCTCCACGCTGTATCGTTGATGGTCGCCATTTTCTTTGTTTGTCCTACGACGCTTCGAAGGCTGCATGGGATTGGAAAAGGAATTTTATGGCTCGCGATACACTTGGCCGCGTGGGCACACTCGCCGAATGTGTCGTCGGCGATAAATATTCGGGCAAAAATATCAAACATGCTTGATATTGGCGAATTGTATTGGCCGATGATCGGGCGAAGGACAGCTAGGCGAAATTTGCTGGCGATCGGTTCACAAGAACGATTCGCCGTGAAAATTCACCTAGTGTGTCCCGTCCTTAAATGGGCGTTAGTAGCAAGAACACCCGTACCATCATTCCCGGCTTTTGTATAACGTCGATTAAATGGAGCAAAGGCATGCACATAGGAAAAAATTATGGCATCAGAGAATTTTATTTGAAATCCAAACGGCATGCATTTCATTAATTGGTTAGGAAATTCTGGTGATTGCTACGTACGTACAGATAGACTGGCCACGATCAAAAAGACATGTTTTGACAAGCCGGAATAGTTAAATTTATGCGTATAAAACGCCGAAAAACAGGCAAACCCTGGGTCAAGTCATCGAGTTTACGTTCGAGAATTAGAATGAAGAATAAAAATAATCTGATGTGAAACATATTACATTGGTCGTGTCACCGGTTGCATACAAAATGCGCTATTAAAAACCCGCTTATCTTGCCCGGCTGTATTAATATCTTATCAGTAATCCGCTTATCTATACAAGTACGTAAATTTTGGTTGGAGTATATGTAGTACTTGGTACCAGCTTAGGCGGCATTTAGACCGAGTGCCTGTGCGTGCCCATGCTTTTGGTGTTTCTTGGTGCAAAAATTGTGTTTCCACTGTTTGTCCCTATTAAGAATGTATGTTGGCTCAGTTTAATTGTATGTTGGTTTGGTTGAAAGCGCTGGGCACCATAAGAATCCTGTTCAGATTGGTGCTCGTGCCCGGCACGGTTGCTTGGGTACCGTGCTCGGTTTTTCGTTCGGGTACGATTTTTGGACTAGTGGTTTTCGACAAGATATACCAGCTGCCTGTTGCTGTGTCTATACCGATACAGTTTTCCACTTGCAAAATGTTTGCGAGAGCGGCGACATTTCTATTGAATAAATAGATCTCGAATTAGTTGCAGCCAAGAGTTCACAGGAGCTTTGTTCGTTTACGCAGTACTCTATATAAGAGCTGGGAAAGTAGCGACCGTTTACAGAAGGAAAAATTGCAAACTAACAATAGACACTTCCAGAATTCACTTCAATGCCCACGAAACAATGGCTCCAAGTCGAGGTTGCCAATGAGATCGTAATTCATTTACTGTTATACTTCATATCAAACCTCGATTTCAAGCCGTTGTTCGTGCTCACTGAAGCAAATTCGGGAAATGTCCATAAACACGCTATAGTGACGTTGCGACAACCACTTGTGCAGAAAATAATTTAATTCAAGGTGTCTAGGCGCGTGCGTGCGTGCGAATGCAGAAAAACTTTAAATCTAAATATAGTCACACCATACAGAATATAGTAAAACGTAGCAAGTACTTTCAAAGTTAATTGCTTTTAGTCTTTAAACACACATTTTTATACGTCAAGTTTTTTGGGGGTTCATCGATGCTCAAGCGTCAGTCTTGCTGTTGCAGGCCTCTTTGACAAGAGCATTCGAAATAGATTCCAGATTCTCAAAATCAGCTTCGAACTGCAAAGGCTTGTCGCTGTCGCTGGCTTTGCTTGCCATTTCCTGCAATTTACTACGGAATTTTGAAATCGTTTTGTCCTGTCCCATTCCAACTGTTATGACCTTTACACCATTGTCCTTAAGTTTCTGCGCCTCTTCCACCTGAACATTTTTGCCTCCCTTGTCTGTCGCTTGGCCATCAGTGAAAAGCATCAGAACATTGGGAACGTCCGGTCGATCTCCACCTTTCCCATTGAAAACCTTCACAAATAAAAACAGATCCATTTGTTTGCGATACTTATGAAATAAGTGAGTAACATACAACCCGCACCGTGCTTGACTATTGACCTAAATATAACTCGATTGCGGGTTCCTATATCAAGGACCGATCTGAGACTGGCCTGATCACAATATAAACCCCAACCCAAGATTTGACCCATTTCGGACATGAACAGGATTACCCAGATAGTGAACCGACATGGCGTTTTATGGGGCATGTGTTATCAGCTTGTTCAGTTCGTGTCTCGCTAAACTAATCCTAACCCAAACCTAATCCCTAATCCCAACCCAATCAGTAGCCCCCAAGTCCAACCCTAATTAGCGAGACATGGGATGTATAGTGTCCCAAATGCAGCGACTAGAAAGACGCGAGAACGAGGATTGGACATGCAGTAGAACGAGGAGAGAGTGTACAGCTAGGAGAACAAAAGTACACTAATAGAAGTATACTATAATAAAAAATATCCATTTTTTTTCATGCAGTTGTAACCGCTGACCTTTGTCTAAACTTTAATCGACTGCGGGCGCAGTTGAGCCCACAGTAAGGTAAACATAAGCCAAAAGCCAGCGGTCTTTACCATCAGAAAAATAACCCGTATTTCCGTTATCTTTGTTAGTCAGTTTTTGAAGAACAAATGTTCGGTGACCTACAAAAGTCAATCCTGACATGCATTCGCCACGTAAGATCATGTCTAACTAACTGATCGATACATAACGCAACAGAATTCATAAGCTTACCTCTTCTCTTGCTTTTCTCAGTGCATCCCCTGTTGCAGTTTGTGATCTTAGATAGTTCATGTTCTTTACGCCTTCGTCAACCTCTTCCAGCGTGTTTTTATCTCCAAGATTAAATTCAATTCTGGTTTTCACCGGCTCACCAAACTGCACGAGAGCAATTCGAGTCTTATCGGAGCCAACTTCAAATTTCTTGTTCAACTTTCCAATAAATTCTTTTATTTTGGCGAAATTCGCCTTGCGTACGTTTCCTGATCCATCCACCACGAACAGAAGATCGAGTTTTGTACCTTCACATTTAGCTTCTATAGATCGCAAGATTTTGAGAAAAGAACTTGTTTAGAAAAAAAGGAACAATCTCTGCGAAATTTCACACGCCGTGTCACATTTAATTTGAATTCAAAAACTCATTAATAATTCATGAGGAAAACACAAAAGAAAATCATGACCCTATCGTGTCTTTATGTGTGATAAAGATACCTCTTGATTTACATAAACTTTAGCTTTGATTTTCTCGGCTTAGACAAGGTTATTTTTCAAACTTACTACGCCAATGAACTTTCCAAGTGGTTCGCTTTTGAATATCTGATATCTGATAAAACACTCCTGCTCGTTTATTAAACGGTACTTAAAATACTCAATAATTCATGAAGAAAATTCAAAAGAAATGAATGTTTAAACAGGTGTTGTAAGTCGGATACAGCATTGATTAATAAAACATCAATGCTGTATCAGATTTACAGCATACTAATTAGGACCCATTGACTCAAATTGAGCTTTTTCCTTGTTTAAATTTCGGCTCGCCATTGTAAATCCCACACAGTTCGGCCGCTCATATTGTATCTATTACTGACATGTACACTTATCAAATTCATTAATAATTCATAAGGTAAATTCAAAAGAAATTAATGTTTAATCAATATTTGTAAATACTGTTAGAACATTGATAAATAAAACATCAATGTTTTATCAAAGTTAAAGACACTAGTCTATATATATCTTCATCAAAGGTACTCGTTGTAAAAACACGTCCCACATTTATAGTATCAAATAGAACCGATGACGTTATCTTTCATACAACAAGATGCAAATAGGCTTCTGTGTTGAAACGTCACCATCGGTTCTATTTGAGAGTATAAATATGGGACCTTTCTTCACAACAGTCACCCTCGATGAAGACACTAGATCAAAGTGTCAAAACTTGGTCATGAACAGTAACTTTTTAAGTTGCGTTGAAAAATTTTTTACGCCAGAATAACGTTAAACTATGTCGGATTTTTTTAACATTAAAGCCTAGTTTACACGGGTAATTTTTCTTTGGCAATTTTCAACTTGACAAGTTTTATTTGCCGGTGTGTATGAGGAAACATGGCAAGTTTTTCCTTGACAAGTCTAGCTGGCATGCCAGCTTTTCAACAAGGAGACTTGTCAAGGAAAAAGTTGTCAAGGAAAAATTGCTCGTGTAAACTAGGCTTAATAGGCGAGTTTCAGGGTGTTGCGCGCGCATCATTTTTCAAAAAACCAGCAAGCCCCACTCAAAGTAGACATACAAGGCATATAGATATAATTGGATGTTTAAAGTGTCACTGTGATGAAAAATCGTCAGTGTTTTTTTGATCTTATCATAAAGTACATTCACAATAAGGATGAACGGCATTTGTGGTTTGTAAATATCTCATCTCGTTCAAGAGATATTCACGTTTTGGAAATATGCAAATTATATGGTTGATGACGTCATTTTCTCCAAACGAGAGAAATGAAAATCGTAAAATTAGGAATATCTCTAGAAATAAACAATAGAAAGTGCTCAAATTTTGCAAGCCTATAGTATTAAATAATACGTTTTACTGTGGAACTTTAGTTGTTTTCGTGGAAACTACTGGTTCCTGGCCTCATCCAATGATAAAATTAAATTTGCTTATTTATCAGCAATCAAGTAACGTTTACTCCAGCGAATAAAAGTGAAGATTAGGGCATATGTATGCATTGTAATTCAAACGTTTAAATCTTTCTATTTTTAAACAATGAGGCAAAAATGATAATTCCCTTTTTAAGGTTTAGAGTAACCTGGGAGCATGCGCTTAACATGGCAATCACAAATGTTCCACAGAGACGTGTATGTTATTGGATACTATAAGCATACAAAGTTTCAGCGCGTTCTATTGTTTATTTCCAGAGATATTCCTTATTTTACGATTTTCAGTTCACTCGTTTGGAGAAAATGACGTCATCAGCTATTAATTTGCATATTTCCAAAACGTGAATATCTCTTGAACGAGATGAGATATTGACAAACCACAAACGCCATTCACCCTCATTTTAAATGTACTTTATAATAAGATAAAAAAAAGGCTGACGATTTTTTCATCATAGTGACACTTTAACGCTGTTATTCTGCTATTGTTGGCACGCTAGCATGTCTGTTTGCCCTTGCTTACTTTGTCGGGAGCCCGCCAAGAGCCCGCAAATTCCTTTGAAAAATACCCTGAAATTCGCCTATTATAAAACTTCCCTATGTGAACGAGGGTAATCATACGTTGATTTAAAAAAATTCTTCCGAAGATACTAGATTCAGTTCATTTCAAAATTTTCCTAGAAAACATTCACTCTACAGCATTTCTACTGCGAGATTAACTTCCCAAGTCTTTCCTTCGTAATTCGCAGAACATTTACATGAATAAAATATCAAATTTAAAGCCAATAGTTTAAAGGGCATATGACACGAAAATTAAGTTTGTCTTGTTGAAAAGAACATTTAAAATGATAAAATGACATCTTTTGCAGTTTTTGGTTTCCTTGCTTCGTTTTTGAGATATTCCAGCTTGTTTGACATGCAAATGACACAACTTTTTACGTCACATGTGCATAATCATGAGTCATCAGAAAAGGTTAGATATCTTTGCTATTACGAAAACATGGGCTTAACTCAAAGGAAGCATGTGCGTGTTTCTACCCACAACACCAAACATGTAGAATTCCAAGTGATTTCGTTTCACAATAGCAAAGATATGTAACCTTCCCTCGGTAACACATAATACTCATTATGCAGGTGTGACGTAAAAAGTTGTGTCATTTGCATATCAAACAAACTGGAATATCTCAAAAACGAAGCAAGGAAACCAAAAACTACAAAAGATGTTAATTTATCATTTTAAATGTTCTTTTCAATAAGACAAACTTAATTTTCGAGTCATATGCCTTTTAAAGACTAACATGTCTCATTCTCTGATAACTTATGCAATCAAAAACAACCTAATCTGTATTCCAACCTTCACAAGTTTTCCCCTGGAAATCTCCAACACATTTACATGAAAATGAGTCTCCTTCATTGGTACATACTCCATCATTCTTACATGGCGATGAATCACAAGGCTTTCGCTTCAGTTCTGGTGATTGAAAAAAAAAGGAAAATTTAAAAGGGGAAATTCAAATGAAGTTAATATTTAATTAGTGTCTGTGGAACAAAAATTAAGTCTGTCTTATTTGAAAGAACACTTAAAATCATGCACGGAGTAACATCTCTTGCAGTTCTTCGTTTTCTTCCATCGTTTTTAAAGATATTTCAGGTGGTTTGTTAAATAATTGACGTCACATGTGCATGATTCAAAGCAAAGTTATCTTATGCGCTCAAAACCCCCTTTTCATAATTTTTGTCTAGCTTCTACATTCAACATACTTTTAAATATGCATTGAGAGGGCTAAGAAATTATATCGAAACATGTACATATTCCATAATTATAAATTAATGTGGATACGATCACTAGTCCCACTAGACGTCAATTTTGAGCGTCTGTTACGCGACATAAAAATATTCTCCTCTTAGGGGCTGTTTACTTGAGCCGGCCGGGTTAGCCCGGTTAACTTGGCTCACGCCATTGATTAGGATCTCACTGTGGTTCTGAAACTCGCATAAACTAAATGTACGAAGAAGAATTGGCTTAGTTTAGATGTAAACGAATCCCAACGTTGATTAAAATCTCCTTTTGTTATTAATATTTACGCCCGAACAGTGATATAGGGAGCTATACAACGGTCGCCAACACCTATTTTAAAAGGGGTTGCACAATATAGGGTAGCATGTGGTGAACAGCTTTGTGTCTACATACGTAGTTTGTTTTCACTATAAAACAATCAATACAGCACTAACTGTGTTAAAGAAATTCAAAGTGTTGGTCTCTAGGTTAATCTAAAATATTGATTGTTACTGTTACTAAAGAAAATGTTAAGTTTGATAAGGATTTGTCCGCTTAAGAGAGATTAATTTGCTCACTGGAAGCCAAAGCCAAGATTATTATGTAACTGTATCAACGCCATGCAAAAAGGCTGAACTACTTTCCCATGGGCTGTTTAAGAAAGATCCTCAATATCAAATGGCAAGATAAGGTTCCAGACACCGAGGTCCTACATACATCTGGCCAAACAAGCACATAATGCTAAAGAAGGCTCAACTGAGATGGGCTGGGCACACAGTCCATATGGAGGACTCTCGCATGGCCAAAAGATTCTTTTATGGTGAACTTCAAGAAGGGAAAAGATCGCATGGTGGTCAAAAGAAGCGGTTCAAGGATACACTGAAGGCATCTATGAAGGCGTTCAATCTTGACAATTGGGAAGACCTTGCCTCAGACAGAAGTGGCGACACCTAGGTGCTAACAGTTATGAAGAAAAGAGAATCCTGAAATCAAGACAAAACAATGATTCTGCGTTGGATCCAGGCTCCACAATGTCCTTACTGGCCAAAAGGCTTCAGAGCGAGGATCGGCCTCACAAGCCACCTACGCACCCACAACAACCAGCAACAGTGAATGATTGACAGACGTCGTCATCTTCGAAATCGATGGACGAACATCATTATGTAACTATAGTTGCAATAAACAAAAGAATTAATTAAGATACCTTTGCAGGTGACTCCATCGTAATTCTCAGCACATCGACATAAAAATGAATCACCTTCGTTGCTACAACATCCAACCGTTCTTACAGGGCGACGAGTCACAAGGCTTTGGCTTCAGCTCTGGAATTGATATATAGACCTGGGAGTTCACTTACAAGATTTAGAACTTTCTGATCAAATTGTAATATATCCTTCCTAAGAATGTCATCTTCATGCATGGACTTTTTGCAAACGAGGCAAAACTGGTGCATGGTACTTGGTCTCTCGATTCAAATCGATCGGGTTCCTAATCTGTCGTCACGCTGATTCAAACGAGCGTAATAAGTTTAACCAGTGGGACACCATAGAAACCTAATCTTCTCGACTTTTTATCAACTTGTTTTTAGACAGTTAACCGGCGAACAGAACAAGCGTACTGGGCGTTGTAGATTAACAGTAAACGTTCGAGTTTCTTCCAAGCTCAGAAGTCGTGCCGTGATCTGCAAAATAATAATAATATATCACCATGTGGTAATCTTATATGGTAACCTGGGAACAACAAAAATACCAATCAGAATTGATGGCCGAGTGAACGCCTGTTTTTTGTTCACTTTTTTTTACAACCAATCTACACTTGTATTTCACTATCTTAGAATATCGTTAGTTTGTTCTAGTTTCAGCTTAAAACTTGTAAATATTCTGTAATTGTAAATTTATTCTGATAACATAACAGCAAGATTACTCAAAGAAACAGCTTCCGTCATTTCTTCGTCTTTGTGCACGCTGTTCAATAAATCGCTACAACAAGGTGTACTCCCACATGAGTGGAAACTGGCTAACGTCGTGCCTGTGTATAAAAAAGGAGAAAAGCAGTACACGGAAAACTACAGACCCATCTCACTACTATCAATAGTATCGAAAGTCTTGGAACGCTGTGTATTTAACAACATCAAGCACCATTTATTCGAGCAAATCAAGACATGCCAGCACGGATTTATTACTGGTAGATCCTGCGTAACCAATCTTTTGGAAGCCATCGACTACATTGGTTCAGTACTAGATAACGGAGGACAAATCGATACGATGTACCTCGATATGTCAAAGGCTTTTGATAAGGTTAATCATAAGCGCCTGCTACGCAAACTACACGGGGCTGGTTTTGGAGGCAATCTTCTCCAGTGGTTCAAATCATATCTGATGGAACGCCACCAACGTGTAACTGTACTTGGCGCCACATCGGATACACTGCCCGTTAGTTCAGGTGTGCCTCAAGGTTCTATTCTCGGTCCTGCTCTCTTCGTACTATACGTCAATGACCTGCCTAGCGTAATTAAATCCAGCCAAATTTCAATGTTTGCTGACGACACAAAACTCTTCAAGGCTATCAACTCTTCGGACGACGGTACATCCCTCCAAGAAGACCTGAACAGTTTACAAACCTGGTCTTCACTGTTTGGCCTCGCCTTCAATGAGACCAAATGTAAAGCCCAGAGAATCACGAGGAGGATCAAGCCAATAGAATCCACTTTCACGTTCAACAACTCCACCCTAGAAACCGCCGAAACTGAAAGAGATCTTGGCGTCTGGGTAGCGAGTAATTTAACATGGAACAAACAAGTAAACGAGCAATCTTCACGCGCCAATAAACTTCTAGGTTACATTAGAAGGAACACTAGGTTTATCCAGAATACTGCGGTGAGACGCACGCTGTATCTTGCTTTGGTGCGTCCCCACTTGGGATACGCGACACAAATTTGGGCTCCACAGTCGATAGAACAGATTATGCAGTTGGAACAAATTCAGAGGAGAGCAACCAAATACATTCTCAACCTGCCATTTTCTTGTGATATTGACTACAATAATAGGATGCAGTATTTGTCGCTCTTTCCACTTTGTTATTGGCACGAGTATTTAGACATGGTTTTCTTTTACAAAATAACACATGGATTAATCAGTTTAAAATCTTCCGTTCTTCCAGTTATCCGTACATCCAGACCAACTAGATCCTCTAATGGCAACACAACTAAATTCATCATTCATAAATGTAAAACAACTACCTATCAAAAATCCTACGTCATCAGAACTTGCCGAATTTGGAACTCTCTTGCAGACAAACTTGACCTTAACACAGATACTCTTTCTTTATTTAAATCAGTTATGCTTAAGTATTATTTTTTATCGTTGGTAACTTCTTATAACTGTGAAGACCCTCGCACGTTTAAAACAGTCTGTCTCAAATGCAACTCTGTTCGGAGTCTCAGTGACCCAATTTCTTGTTGTATGTAATTATGTAATACTTATAATGTGCTGTAATTTTATTTTTCATAGTTATCTCTCTATATCCTTTGTATGTTTAGGGTCCACAGTAATTGGCTAACGCTGTTGTGGTTCCCCTGCCATTGTTAAACCTGCTATTATTTATATGTTTATTTCTATGTATGTAACATATGGCGAAGTTGATAAAATAAAATAAAATAAAATAAAAAAAATAAATGTGCTTTAATCTATAGAACTGATCATCAGTGACCTCACTTACGTTACAAATATATGTCGCTTTCCAAAAAACATGTGCAATATAGCATTCTTCGTAAATTTCGTGAAGCTCTGGGCTATACTAGACGAAGTATTAGCTTTCGAATAAACACTGTACTTCACAATTCAGACTATTCCAGTGCGTTTTAATTCGAGTTTGTGTTTACAATCTTTAATTTCGCTGACGCTCAGACACTTTAAACTAACGTTCATGCGCGTTTATCTGCATGTGGTGAAAGTTAATAATCAAAATACCATTCTCGGTAAACTTCGTGTGAGGGTTTTATCCCCTAAAATGCGACGCTTTGCGAATGATCAATATACACTTCTCGGTAAATCCAGCATGAAGTACTAAAGCATATTTGTAAAGCATGTAAGCGCATTTAGTTTCTCAAATGTTCTAAAATGTTGCGTTTAAAGTGAGTTAACAGTGGTATCACCTATGCAGATATCACCTCATTAAATTGACATATCTAATATCCAAAGAAATTTTAGTGTAAGATAGATAAATATGGCAAAATAAGATTCAGAATAGCTAACTAACAAAGCACCTTTTCATCAAAATCATGAAATATTTACAGCCTAGACGTTCTTCAATTCACGTTTGAATACTGGATTTGCGGCCGATTGTTTCTCTCAGTGCAGTACACAAACGTTGTGGTAACGTTGTCACTTATCGTTGACGAAACGTCATCAAACGTTCATCATAAAATAGAAATACTTGTCAAATAGACTTAGAGAGACATTTTGGCTGAAGGACCAGCCTTTTTAATCAATCTTCTGGTGCGAACCTAAAAATATTAAATGCTGTTAAGAAGCATGCAACTAGGGGACGTTTCAAAAACATTTGGCAGAAACGTTTTCAAAACCGGTTGGTAGGACAATTTTCTGAAATTGGTTTTGTTGAAATACAAGATGATTTGGTATCAAAACTAGTCTCTGACTCTTTGGCCATCATTGGTGCGTTAATATTAATAATTGTCATCTTGTCTCATGTCGACTTTGGTTCTCCTGTTGGCTGTCCGACGTTCTATAAAGCTTTTGAAATACGTCGTCGTGGATTCTAAAGTGATAGACGTTTTGTTTAGTGAATAGTACGTTAAATGAACGTCTCCATTCAGGATGACACCATTATTTACCCACCGCTAACATCATGCAATACCATGAAATATATAGATAGCCGTTGAGAGAACATTTCTGGCTTGCCACTTGGTTTTGTTACTAAAACTTATTGCATTCCCACACTGTTGTAGGTTAATAATGTATTAAAATGCCCGATTGAAGGCCGTTCTGCATGTGGGAGATCGATACAAATCGGCTCTCTCTGAAAGAAGTACCGCCTTTGGGATATTCGCGTCGGTAAACATCGAAACATGTCATGTGCATGTTCTCCTACCCAGCGAACTGATTCGTGTATATAATACTAAAGGCGGGAAATCCTTTTTTCTTGTATAGACAACTATTTTACTAAACCGACTAGCGAATCTTCACTCTTCAGGAGTCCGTCGGTGCATGTAAATAACGTCCTCAAATGGACAATCAACAAAAAGTGAACACAGCTTGACATTTATTTGCCTTTTGAATATTTTCCAATAACGATGATTAAAGATAAAGATAAAGATCGTTTGAAATATGTGCTTTTGTCTCTTGTCATTCCGCAGAGTGGGAGAGGAAGATCAGATCGAAGGCTGAATGTGGTGCATAACAGTTGTCAGTCACATCTGATTGCTATTAAACTATAAAGTCAGCCAGTCAGTTTCAAAATCTACAAACAGCGTGCAAGAACTTGTGGAGAAAAACATTGTCATGTATATAGAGCTCTGAGGTTCCAGCCCATGAGTCATGAACTCAGTTTCGCAAAGCCTATCGGGGCCGGATGATGCAATAATTGCCAACCCTCAACCAGGTGATCTGACCGTGAGGGAAAGGCCTGGAACTAGCAACCTAATAGAAATCCATTTTGCTGTATTGAATAACTTATTTCTTTCATTTTCCTTTATCAAACTGGTTGAAACTTTGTATTTATGTTCAGTGTTGAAAATGATAAGTCTATGCTAAATTTGGGAACAAAATAAAGTATATTTCACGAGATATTAAATAGTTTAATTCGAAAAATGGATTTCTATTTGACAACTAGTCCCAGTCCTTTTCCGTGTTTTCAGATCACCTGGAACGTAGACAAAAAAATAATTACACAGAAGTGCAGAATGGAGCCGAAACCTAGACTAGGCTACCACAGTAGTGGCTACAACAGTAGCCCAAGTAATAATTTGATAACTCAACAAATGGCAAATACTTTTCCACACACCTTGAAAGTTCTAGCAAGGTTGTAGGAATGTCAAATCGTAACGTTATTAATCATAACGTTTTGACGACGTTAACCGCAGTCGAAAAAATTACGTCGTCACAATGTTGAGTGACAACATTTTCACAACATAAGTCAAACGTTCTGACAACGTTCTGAAAACGTAGATGTGTTTACTACTTGGATTAGACAGTGCACAGTTTTCAAGAGGGGAGAAGTATTTCTTCTAGTGAGTTCAGAAATCCTAATTTTCATTAAATCTGCATATTATAACTAGAAGTTTTTATCAAAAGTGAAGTGCTGCGAGTTGCTACCATTTACTATTTAGTAGTAAAATACTTGTTATCGTCCGAAGCATTTTCAATTAAAGAGCTTAAGCATGCGACGTTTTCCTCAACATGGACGTCACGCGTGTGAAATCGAGCCATTAAAGAGTGATGGCATCAGCACTCTTGCTTGAAGTGAAGAACGGCAATCTATGCAGTTTTAGATTGTTGACTTGCAGCAATAACGGCTGTTGCCATCTTTGGTGGCTCAATTTTGTACGCGTGACCTGGGTGTTGACAGTAACGTCGCATGCGTAAAATGTTAAGTGAAATCATCTGGCACAATGGTGTATGGAATGTCATATAAAAATTAATGAACAAAGACTCGTATAAATACACTGTCTGCCCCTCGAAATGTCGCTTAGCCTTTTGTGGCCTTGATATATACTTCCAACAACAAATAGAGTTGTGTTTGATATAATAGTATAGTAGAAAAATACACTTCTCTTTAATAAATCAATATATTACAGCGCCAAACAATGCCAGGCGTAGCGCCCAATTTAATAATGCCTGCCGCTGATCGGTAGACATTGCGTATACCGAAGATCATCGCCCACGAAATCCTAAATCGAGTTTGTGAACGCATATAAACTCGGCCCAGACCTCGTCAAGATTAGTGAGCTGCTCGCCTTACGGCTCGCAGCAATAAATGTAATTTGTCCAGACACACAAATGCTGCAAGTGTGAAACTTTTCAATTATCAGCACTGCCACTAGAGCTATGCAAGGAACTAGAATGGGGCACAAATGTACACTGCAAAACGTTTTAGAGGAAAAAATATAATTTTTCATAAATATTTCCTATCAAGCCACCTTAATTGCTAAACAAAGTCTAAAACACCTAGAAATTTTTTTGAATAATACACTGACACCTCAGATTTTCGTTCTTTGCTTTTCTTTTCCTATACCTAGTTTCTAGGCCTTCCTCAGATGTACTAGATCCCAGGAACACTTGAAGGGCCAAAATGATCAGCATATCTTCTCATCTAGAATTCAGCTGGATTATCCTTAATTGTGAAATGGTCTAGATTTGAGGATAATCCTGAATATTAAAGAAATTAAATCCCAACCCCCAACTGTAAACTTGACCCTAAACCTAACCACAACCCCCCTGGCAACCCTAAACCTATAAACCACAACCCTCAGGTGGACCTAAACCTAACCACAACCCTCTGGGACATGACTTATTGGTATGAAAACATCTATAATGGTCATGTTATATTTCTGTATAATTATATTCGCAAGGTAAACACATTGTTTGCAGAGCAATCGATCGAGTGATGCCAAGATTGACAATTACAGAGTTCCAGCAGCTTTTTGGTCTGATCGATGATGGCTCAGTGCAAAGAAACCTTATTTTCTCAAAAATCAATGACAATCAATAGTCATCGATTGGAAAATCAAGTCATTGATTAGCAAACTGATTAGCAAACAAATCTTCTTACTAGTACTGTTTATAGTTATATAAGCTTATTAAAATCTTTATTATGTACATCCACGACTTTTGATGTTGTATATTATGGCTATTATATAAAGAATTATTTGCTGGGCAATATAAATTTTCATTACAAGATTACGCTTTCCGCCGATTGCTGAAATATTCCGATTCGTTATTAAAATTCACTTGAGTGTTTTCAAACTTCATTTAATCAAATAGACCCCTTGATAAAACATTCTCAAATAACTTAACACATAAACTTCCTCTCTTCGATTAATAATTTAATATTAAATGACAAAATATGTATGTAGTAACTTACCGTTCTAGGCTAGTACTACCCCGAATATAACAAAGCTGCTTTAGCATTTTATCAACTTGTTTTCATAGACAGTAAAACGGCAAGCAAGAGGCATACTGAGCGTTGTAAATCAAGTCAAGTGTAAATAACGTCGAGTTTCTTCCGGAGAATTCAGACAAGCATGTGTACTTTGTGTAAGATCTATTTTAAGGGGTTCTGTGCGTGCAAGAATATTTGCCGCAATTGAGACATTTACAACGAATTCCATATCTGGCCATGTATGGACTCGCTGCAACGCAAGTTTTTGCGATGACTGGAAAAATGGCTTTACGTCGGTTTTATCTTCACCTTTACTTCGTTACCAGATCAAGATTGTTGCAACATGTTTACCAAAACTGTCCAATTCATTACTACGTATTCAGCTGAATAACACCTCGCTCCTAATTGACAGTACCGAAAAATGGCGGCGGTACATTTAACTACAATGCTTTGCGACCTCAAATCAGCTCAAATAACTTATGTAAGCAAGAACTTCATCCTTCCAATAGACGAAATCGGAGTTTCGACTGCGCATACAATCTGAGTCGGGATAAAACGTAGTTCATTTATAACATGAGGCTGAAGCAGCCGTATTTAAACAGAACATTTCTGATTTCAGAAACTTTTTAATGTTTAGGTATTCTATAAGGATAAACTTTGCTTATCGATTATCCTTGACAATAATCCTAAACGTAGTGCCAAAAATAATGAACTCAAAACATGAAAAAACAGTCCCAGCCTATGTTATCTTCCCGTTATGCTTTAATAGACACGATGTAATTTGCATAGGGGCCCAAATTGAATAGGAAACTAATTTGCATGTGGGCCTAAATGAAACTACGATTTGGTGAATAATTCTACAAGAAACATTATTTACTGCACGCAAGAGTTATATAGAGTTCACTGTGTTCATCAGCCAATGAAATATCGATGTGAAACGGATTATCCCGAGTCACTCGTTTCCCGGGTGGGGAACGTGGGCTCTGGGAACGAGATTAGTTGCAAGTAAGAATGATTATCCCCAAGCCCTTAATCCTTATTTAAATTAGCCTTTCCAGCCTCGTGATCCTGCGTAAAGTTCTTTTCAATTAAAAATAGAGGAACGAGGTTCAAAAGGATAATTTACATGCACTTAAAAGAATATAATCTGAAGCCATATTTATAAATACGGTGTATATGTTCGGGCTAAAGTTGGTTTACTAGAAAATGATGTCAACAAAGATACACGCAAAGATGTTTAATGCAGCAGGAAAATTATTTGCACTCAGTTATTTGCACAATAATTCAACAGTAGAACACAAAGAAAGTTTGCCTAAACAAATCTGTTTTGAAACAATTTACTCAACTTTCACTGTTCAGCCACTGGAAAAACACCTGCGTGTCCTTGAATTGACATCATCAGAAGAAAAAGGCATCAAGACGAAAATTAAGTTGATGATAATATTAAAGGTGAAATGCAAAGTAATTTTTTTTCTCTTTATTATATTAATCTAGACCAAAGTGCAAACCCACCAACAAAATTTCAACGGAGGATTACCTAAAGGTATTGATGTTTTTGGAACTGGAAGTTTGGAAAATTCAAAATGACACATTGTCGGCAATGCGTTCGGAAAATGTCTCTTGTGACGTAATAAGTGATATTGCACCAAAGTTGTCATGAAATATACGCTTTGTAGACGCTTCTTTTTTTTAATTAAAAATGGCTACTACATAATTCTTAATTGAAATAACGATTCAAATATAGAGCTCGATCAGAAACTTACGTTCTTCTGCCGTTCTAAATATCTAAAAATAGTCGAAATACTGTATCGGAGTAAAATCGGAGAAAATTTATAATTCTTGAACTATATGCTGCATTTCTCAACAAAACTTTCTTAACGTAGTTTATACTTCATTCAGAGTGCTTGATTCTATATATACATCGAGATTAAGTAAAGTTGTTTTGACTTTGCATTTCACCTTTAAAGTGACTATGAAATGAAAAATTGAGTTTGAAATATATACTCTCTAAATTATTGGCAAGTAGTCTTGCGATTATAAAGATTGGCGTTCAGAACTCTTCCATAACTCACTTCGTTTTTGAGATACAGTGAAACAGCTTCATGGACACCTGCTTTAACTCTTGATCTTTCCTGTCAGAATCGGTCTTTAGCATTTTATTCTGGCTAACGCCAGACGATTTTATTCACCTCTGGGAAAGCCCTCAGACAGGAATGAGTTAAGCCTGTTTTCCACGAGGCGGAATTTTGCGCGCGGAGCGGAAATTTTCTTCGTCTTGTGATTTCTCGGGTGGAACTAATTAGAAAAGACACAGAAAAATTCCGCTCCGCGCGCAAAATTCCGCCTTGTGGTAAACCAGCTTAAGACCCCTGTTTACACGGAAGACAAATTGGGAACAGCTCTCGAATTAGTACGGTTCTGCCCGTTTACATGACGAAATAGGAACTGTGCAAAAGTCGCCTAAGACACACATCCGCTGACCTATCTATGGAGAGTTCTGTTTGTCCGGACGTAAAGCTCGTACATTTTCTCTTATTAAGGCTGCATGGTTTCCACTCAGGAAAACTTTCCCCAGGACAGGAACGGACAGGAAAATTTTCTTTGTCTCGAAAGCTCTCGATCGAAACTAATGACTTTAAGACAAAGGAAACTTTCCTGTCCGTTCCTATCCTGCGGAAGATCTTCCTGAGTGGAAACTAGCCTTAACATTAGCCCGCGCTTAATACGGACATTGCCGTAAATAGACAACGTACACTTTTCTCAGCTTCTGTGAGCCAGGTGACACATTCTGATCATACAAAGTTATAACCTCGCTTTGCGGGCACGGTTATCTGTGCCCTGTAGATTTTCATTGTCCACGATTATGATTTATGTGCTAATTGTATATGCTGTTAGAAATTGAAAGTGCCATTCTATATAGCAGCGTAATATGTTTTACAAGTGTCTTTCTTTGGGCGTTTCTTCAGTTAAATTTAAGTTAGCGAATGGTTAATGCACCCACTCAGCCAAGCCCTATCGAGTATTTCAACGCTCTATATTCCATAGTCTTTTAATTCATCAAGACTAGTGAGCTCTAGAGTCCACTACAAAGATCTTTTGTTTTCTTTTGTCATAGCACAGTGAGCTCTCTACATAGAGTCACTAATGAATTCAATCGAGTCACAACTGTAGTCTATATGGAGCGTTTTCACTCGTGTGATCGTTGGCCCATTGGGGTGGTGAAACAATACGAAATATTTGAATAAGAAAGAGCTAATTCCCATACCGTACACCAATATGGCCGCCATTTCATTGTTTTGGTACACCAATATGGCCGCCGTGACGTAAGATGAAAACGCTCTATAGAGTAAATTCTCCAGTAAACGTGCCAGACGGAAAAAAACAACAACACATTTATAATTAAAGTTGAAGCTTCTTCGTAGTTGCAACCATTCTCTAAGGCGGTTAGAGAATGGTCACTCGTGCTCTATGAAATATAGAGTCCCTCGAATTAGATAGAAGATCACTCGGGGACTCTAACCCTTGCTAATATCACGGCCACCTCGGGTTTTCATTGTTCCCACAGGGACATTTATTAATTTCTAAATAACCCGATGCAACCTAATGATGACCACAAAGTTCGCTTACGCTGAAGTTGTTCACTCCGCCAAAAGCGTTCTTGTTTTACTCTCCTTCTTCCTCGGAAACCGTAATATTACAAAGTGATAGCATGGCATTTGGTTGATTAGTGGTTAAATGTCCCTCAAGCCTCGGCAAGTTTAGTAAAAGTCTTTTACTAAACCTCCCTCAGCTTTCGTGTACATTTAATCACTAATCAACCGAAATGCCATGCTATTACTTACAATAATTGTTAAGCCTGTGCTAAACGTCGCAAAATTTGCAAAATTTTATTCGACGAAACTGCGACGTATAACTGATTAAATTCAACACACGAATTATATTCGTCTCGGCAATTAAATTCAGCAATCGTGAGAGTGCAAAAATTTCCATAGACATGAACAAAAACATAAAACAATGACTTTTGTAGAGCTTCCAATCCATGTACATTTTCTATTAACTATAGTCAGACGGATAATGCGACGGTAATGCCTGTTTGAGTTACACGACGAATTATATTGCGTCGAATTAAATGTTTTCAAAGAATCGTTTCCAGGCTCAACGCATCCAACTGAAATTCGACGTTTAACTCGACGTCGCATTTACGTCACATTACCGGCGAAGTTAATTAAATTCGTTTAGCGCAGGCCTAAGACATTAGATAATCATTGTTTTGCAATTTACTTTTAACTTGTATACTTTAGTCTTTGTATTCATAAAACATGTGTCCGGACACTTGGATAATACGGACATTTCTGCGTCTCCCTTTGGTATCTGTGTCAACCGGTTCCACTATACAATCTTGTACCCAGCGCATTTTGCCTTCACGTTGGGATGTCGGCGAAAATGGGCCCACGTGACACCCAGAATTTTGGGGTGTTTTGGCAAGAAAATTTATGTGGTCTTTGTGTTTTGGTTTTGTATAATACGTATACATGAATAATCAATGACCAAGGCTATCCCTGCCATTCTTTGGGTAAACTTTGCAGAGTGGAACTATTGTAATTCAATTTTTTATGAATGAATTATACTCTATCTGAATCAATCGGGTTTTTAAACCGGCCAATCAGATTATAGAATCGACCAGCCGATGCCAGGGCCATTTTCGTGGGTACGAGGTTGTCCACCTCTTGACGTCACATGTGCATAAGTTTAGGCTTCACGTTCGTACGCCGAACGACAAACGGCATGCAGGCGAAGGCAAAGGGCTTATTTAAAAGAGTCACTCACAGAATCGCACGTTAAACTATAACGTAAAATCACTATCATGACGAAGAAATACAAAACGTCTTTACGTTGTTTTTCTTTCTTTTTTTTTCTTTACTTTTTTCTTTTTTTTCTTTTGGCGAAAGGCAGTAGGATCTATACTAACAAAATCAATCCCGCCGTTTGCCGAAGCTCTCAAACGCCATGCTTAAACTCTCTATTGAAAAAAATTCATATCTTTGCAATTATTGAACGGAATCACTTGAAACATTGTACGCTTCGTGTTGTGGGAGATAACTCGGACAAGATTAAGTTTCAAGACATCAAGTAGTTTCGTTTGATCGTTACGCACGTGTGACGTCAAGAGATTAAATTTGCATTCTAGGAAAAAATCTCAATATCTCTTGAAGGAACAAGAGCTGTAAATTGATATTCTTCACTATTTTAAGAATTCTTCGAGTAAGACCAACTTAATTTTCCGCTTCATATGCACTTTAATTATAAAGCAATTCCTATCAGAATGTGCCCAACATCATGAATATAGAAAAGGTCCAAGCATGAGATAAGCACTTAACTCTAAGGGTGTGTTTATATGGAGGAGGGCTAGCCCTAGTAAGAAGGCTGGAATTTACCTCGTGTTTACATGAGGCTATATACCCTAGTATAAGAGGGCTGGATTGTGCCAGCTTTCCCACGAAGCCCGAAATCATGTTTTCGCAAACACGATTTGAATTTATAACAAACACATGAACAAACGCAACTTCTAAAATAAAACGTTGACCAAAAATATTAGTAAAGGCCAGCTTTACTGTGTATACTGAGCTTCGATTTGCTAGCCCTCCTAGAGGGCCAGCTCTCTTGAGTGCGTTTACATGGGAAATTTCCAGCCCTCCTAGGCGGGATCTCGGGTTGTCAATAGCGAGATCTCACCTAGGACGACTGGCCCTCTTGTCATATGGTTCGTTTCCGAACAAAACAGACTTTAGTATTTTACTCTAACGCCAGACGATTGTACTTGTCAAGTCGAGCGTCCTTGGTCGTGAAAGAGTTAACCAAGATGCACTAACCGCAGGTATTAATTGAAAATAACAACTTTATTGAACTACTGTAATTTAATTGCAATTCGTTACAACTTACATATTCATTCAAATCTAACTTACTTACAAACTTGTGAAAAAAATTACCATAGAACTTAGTTGCATGTCAGAGAAAATACAATAGATTAAAAATCTAATACAAGCGAGAATTTGCGAAAACATGCATCATGTTTATGATTTATTGCCAGAGGGGGCGGGCAGAGGGGCTACATCTCCCCTGTCGGGGAACCATACCCCCCTCATCGGGGAGAATTTACAGAATTGTCAGGGAATGATCTGGAACAAAAATTGTATTTTTAACAATCGGCAAAAAATGTTTTAACTGATTAAGCAAGACAAGTCAGTAATTAATGCTTTAATAGTGAAATGAAACTCCTTTAGAAACACACGATACGCGGTATATATTGTGTAGAAGCCAACAGTAATAATTACAACACACAAAATTCCACTTTCCGTCTGCAATATTGGACGAAAATGGCAAAGGTTAATGACCACACTAGGTATTCGACAGATTTTTCCTATTGATATATACCTTGAAAATAAATGTTATAACTTGTCGGTTATTGCGATAATTTCACGCTGAAAAGATGGGCCGGGAAAGCTATTCTAGACGTTCAAATTTTGAAAATTTTCCGGGGCAGAATGCCCCTGGACCCCCCTACTAGCCCCAATGTCGGGGACCTTAGCCCCTGCATGTGTCCAGGAATTCGCGGCGCCACCCTGTTTATTGCTGAGCTTTCGATCGATTCAAACGTCGAACTTCTCATGTGCCGAACCTAAAGGCCTGGCCAAACGCTTTCAACATCGCATTCAACATTGTTGAACGATGTTGAATAATGTTGAAAACGAGTGGCCAAATGAATTCAACATCGTTCAACATTCATGAATGACAATTAATTGAACGCGGGCTACCACAAAAGCTGGAATCGACAATATCCCGCATGGCGCATGTCTCTGTTCAACAAAGTTGAATGAAATGTGGCCAAATGCGTTCAACACCTTTCAACATAAATGTTGCACGCGTGTTGAACGAAAATTTGAACATGTTCAAATTTCGTTCAACATCATTCAACACCATTCAACAACGTTTAACATCCTTCAACAGGGGTGGCCAAACGCTTTCAACATGTTGAATTCAACAATGTTGAACGATGTTGAACGATGTTGAATTAAATGTTGAAAGCGTTTGGCCAGGCCTTAATGCATTTACCTTAAAATTCGGGCTGAACAAGAACTGAGCATGTGCAGAGGTACGAGAATGCGGTAGAATCGTACAGTAGGACAAACGCCTTACATGAAATTTCTAACAACACACATATATGATATCTTTAAATAATACGTTTAATAATTAAGAAGTTATTGGCCATCTTCTTCCATGCCTGTCTGACAAGTAGAATACATGAAAGTGAAACTTGACTCAAAATCTCAAATCGAAAGATGCAGCGTCGTGTATAAATTATCGGCAGTGTGTCATCAAACTAGAATCAAACTAATTTTATTAAATTCGAGCAATTTGTGCTTCAAATGCGTTCGATGTAGTGTGGATTAAAGTCTGTCGGGACGATATAAACATTATTACACGTTTAAAATAGAATTGACGTTTGTTTATGAAAAACAATCAAGAGCGACTCTGGAGGCTGGAGCGACCTTTGAATCAACCTCGCACCCAGGGCCTTCTGAAAATGGCGGGGCGGAAGACGGTTATAAATCCATGTCCTATATTCACGAATTTACTGGTTAGGATTAGGGTGTGTGTTGGGGTCAGGCTTTCATGAAGTACCTGGGTTATTTAGGACATGGAATTATTACCCGGAAGACCCTGGCGAAGGCTGGTCACGTGACACCAATAATTCTGGAAAATTTTGACGAGTGACTCACACTGTACCGGGGGGCGCGGTACAGTCACTGATGAACAGAACCAAACCGTACAAATAACAAGAGATTATCTTAACAAATTTATCAAATCAGTTAGTAAGAAGCGTCTACACTATAACATATTTGCTTTATTATGCAAGCAAGAAGTGTTTAATATTTCGGTTTCTGGACTTTCCGAATCTAATTTAAAAAGTTTAGAAATATACAAACTCAAAATCTTCAGTGCTGATCTATAATATGTTCGTCGATCGTAGTATTGTAGTTGATCGAATATTCGAATATTTGTATTAAAGTACAACCTCAAAGTCAACGAGGACAGCAGATTCGAATATTCCATTTGAATATCAAATCGACAGATACAACAATTAAATTTCCACAAATCCCAAACGTGTTGACAAGAAACATAAATGTGCTATACCGCACAGTAAATAAACACCCAATAATCAACAGCATTCGAATATTTTAAGTGTATGTATAAATGTAGCGGTCCTGTACCGCAGTAGTTCTACTGAAAGCAGGTTTCTGTTTAACTGTTTATGATCGTTCGTCGCCTTCGCCTTTCTTTCCGAGTTTCTGACGATTGACGGCAACAAATATGAAATATCCAGCAAATTTGAAATAGATCTAATTTACCGCTCGAATTTAACATTACAGGTCTTGCAGCAACCTTCTACGTTTATAAAAGAACCGAATCAACCGCTCCCCCAGGACGGGCGAAGCCCAAATTATCCACGTGACCAAATACTTCAAGAATCTTGGAGTATTTTCGAATCACGTGGCCAACCTTTGCCAGGGTCTTCTCATCTCGCCATTTTGAAAGCAGATAAGACCCTGGGTACGAGGTTGCGTTTGAATCACACGCCGCTCTTCAGTCGCTCCAGAGTCGAATCTAATTGTATTAGGTTCGGCGCATGAGAAGAGCCAGGGACGTAGCCAGAGGGGGAGCGGTGGGAGGGGTCGCTCCCCCCCCCCCCCCCTTTGCATGATGAAATTTTGTTTTGAACACTCGTACTCAGATGCACACGTGATTTATCCAGCGGTGTGGAAAATAATATGAAATGGTACCTTCCTTGGCTCCTAATCCAGTCTCCGTGCTTGTATACCCCGGGTATATGATAACAAATATGGTTATGAAGTGTTACTATTGGACGTTTATTGATGTATCGCACACATGTAACTTAACGGTTGTTTTTTTTTAGTATTTTATGACTTTTCAAACTTTCAGAATTGTGTAAAATCTTCTCACAAAATGCAGTAAATGCCATTTTAGAAACAATAGATTTCAAAATTTTCCGGGGGAGCATGCCCCCAGACCCCCCAAGAAGTTTCTCGCGCCTTCGGCGCTTCGCTACGTCCCTGAGAAGAGCGACGTTTGAATCGGGCCTCAGCAATAAATAATAAACGTGGTGTTACCACAAATTCTCACTTGTATTACAATTTGTTGCCTTGCAAACAATAAAGGAATAATCAGATTTTATTATATGGCTGGGTTTGATTTCCGGTCCGTACGCAAAACGACGCACGCTGATTGGTTCCTGAGAGGTCGGGATTTTACGAAATTGACCGACCGGTCAATACGCTTTTTTCTCGGCCCTGTAAGTTTTGGCGGGAAGATTTCTGAGTTGATTTGAATACAAATAAAAGAGAAATAGGTATCTTTATTCAAATATTCTGAACAATAAAATATGTTGGAACATCACTGCTGGTTTCCTTTAAAGCTGTTTATCTAAAAACACGACAAATAAAAGCCGAACTGGTGTAAATAAGAAGGCCAAGAAGCGACACGAAAAAGTCAACAGGTAAGGTAAACAGCATACTCCGAAAACGAAAACAACGCTCGAAGCTTAAAAATAAAATGAACCAATAGCCATATAATAAATTCCTTATTAACCTCGTTTGCTCGGTCTGTACTGGAAAGAATTTGCCCTCGGTTTTATCGCACAAACCTCGCTCCTTCGTCGCTCGGTCTGTACGAAAACCTCAAGCAAATACTTTCCCGTACAGACCTCGCACTCGGTTAATAAGTCTTTAAAACTGAACCTGTTCAAGTCTTATATTCAATTTCAAAAAGTATGCATGATGACGTTTCACAATAATCTGGTCCAGCGCTTTTATCACAGGAAACCATAACGTTCATTAGTAAATATCGATCTATCTGTTTATTAGTAAAATAAGTCTATTTTAAATGTGAGATAAAATCCTCCTGATTTACATAAACTTTTCGTTTATTTTTTTTCCATGCAGCTAATATCATGCCTATTCCAGGGCTTTCGACGAAAACGAATGTTTACATGCGTGCGTATTTACAATATTGATTCGCGTCTTAAAAATAGTCGAGAAGAAATTGCTACCTTTGTAACAACACCGGGCAAATAGGAAGACCTTCGAATCCTCAATTTCTATTCCATTCTCGACCAATTATAGAAATTTTCAAAAACTCAAGAAATTAATGAGGAAAACACAAAGAAAATCAGTATTACCATGTCCATTGTTAAATAAAGAAGTCCTCCTGATTTACATAAACTTTAGCTTCAATTTTCTTGGCTTGGACATCGTTATTTTTCAAAATTACAACGCCAATGAAGTAAGGAACTACCAAATGGGTATTTTTTTGAAGCTATTCAAAACATACGCTGTATATACTCGGCTATCGCCTCGTGTTTTATATCTGATAAAATACTCCTGTTCGTTTATTAAACAGTACATAAACAAACGTCAAAATAGTCAGACTTGTCTTACTAATAAACATCCTACACTGCCACTGAGCGTCAGGAATGCACAAGGGCACGTACACGGTTAAATGCAAAACGTCATCATCCAAGCTAGGGCTAACAGAATAGAATAGATTCCTTATTTACCCACGGTGAACTTATCAGGATTTACATATATGGTACACTTAACTAATTACAAAATTTTACAAACTAACAAATTACAAATGGTTCTACATAGAAATAATTATAAAAAATAAGAAATAAAAAATACCTGCTTTCCATAAGTGCCGTGCAATAGTATAATTTATTAAAATTCAATCATTTAAAAAAGAAAAAAACAAACCTACTGCAGCCCGATTTAAACTCGCTTAGGTTGTTTGCTTTGCGTAGCTCAGTAGGAAGGCTATTCCAAAGCATCGCACCGTTATAGCCAAAGCTATTCTTCAGGTAATTAGTCCGTGGCTTTGGAACAGCTAGTTTGCCTTCGGTGTCTCTCAATGAATAGTTCGTGACGCTGCTACGGTCTATGAACATGGGACGCAAATAATCGGGGGCGAGCCCATTTAGTGATTTATAGACCATTACAGCTTTTTCAAACTTGCGCTGGGTATCGAGTTTTCTCCAGCCAAGCTTCTCTAGTAGAGAATCAGCAGCAGTGTCATAGCTAGAAGATGTTAACACTCTCGCTGCACGATTTTGCAATTTTTGAAGCTTATCAGCATAGGTTTTGTTACAATTATCCCAAACGACACAACAATAATTAAAATGCGGTTGCACTAACGAATTGAAAATATACTGCAGAGTCGTAAATGGAACAAAAGGCCTTACACGTTTTATAGCTCCAACGCTTGATGCAATCTTTTTGATTAGCTTATTGATATGTATATTCCAAGACAGATTTTCATCAATAAGTACGCCTAGGGACTTTGTATGCGAAACCTGATTAACAGGGACCCCATCAATTTCCAGAGATGGTAACGGGTTCAACGTACGTAGTCTTTGCCTAGAACCGATTAACATGAATTCTGTCTTGGATTGGTTTAGGGTAAGCTTGTTTGCGATAAGCCACTCATTAACGTTAGCAAGGTCTTGATTCAGATTCTGATTAATATCACGAACGTTATTACTTGCCAACGTCAAATGAGTGTCATCTGCATACATACGTGCATGGGAGTGTTTGAGACAATTAGGCAAGTCATTTATATAAATCAAAAATAGTAATGGCCCTAAGATAGTCCCCTGCGGGATACCACAGGACAGTGAGCGGTTCGGTGATAAAAAACCGTTCACGAAGCATTTTTGGTTACGATCACTTAGGTAAGATCTAAACCATTCACTTCCTATACCATATGCATTCAATTTCGATAAAAGAATTGCATGATCTACGGTGTCAAACGCTTTTTTAAGGTCTAAGAAAACTACTGCGTTTACGTCGCCGTGATCGATGTTGTACGCCCAATCGTTTGTGGCTTCGAGAAGAGCAGTGACTGTGGAATGTAAGCTTCGGAATCCTGACTGACTAGTTGAAAGCAATTTGTTATCCGTAAGAAAAATATTAACTTGATCGTAAATAATCCTCTCAAAAACTTTGGCCACAATAGGAATAATAGAGATGGGACGATAGTTATTGAGATCCTCACGTTTCCCTTGTTTAAATAATGGTATAACCTTTGAACATTTCCAATCGTCAGGGAATATACCCGTGATAATGGAACGATCAAAAATTATACTTAGGGAATCTGAAATCAAATCAGGACATTCACGAAGAAGCCTAGCTGAAATTTTACCCAAACCAGTTGCTTTAGATTTACTAAGTTTGGATAGAAGAGAAAAGACCATAGACGAACTTGTTGTCTTCAGTTGAAAACTAGCTCCACTTTCGTTACATGAAAGGTAATCTAAATGAGAACGACTGTTTTCGTTACAAGGTATTTTGTCGGCAAGTTTTGGCCCAATATCAGCGAAATGATCATTAAACGCATCGGATAATTTTTGAGAGCCGCTTATAGAACAGCCGTTCAATTCAATTTCCTTTACGTGCGAGCTATGTTGTTTTCTTGAAGTTAGTTCGTTAATTATATTCCAAGTCTTTTTCGAATTGCTTTTATTTTCGTGAAAGGCGTTCGTGTAATACATTTCTTTGGCATGTTTGATTTCGGTATTTACATTATTACGAGTTCTCTTAAAAGCGTGCCAATCAGATGGATCATTAGAGCTAATCGCTTTTATCTTCAGAATATCTCGATAATGCATGCATTGTTTTAAATAAGGCGTAATCCAGGGCGATTTAGTAGCCCTAATACGCTTTGTACACAGAGGGGCATGCCTTTCAACAACACTATTAAATGTATTTTTCCAAGCATGCCACATATCATTTGGGTTATCATGTGCCTTAATTTCATCCCAATTCTGCAGCCGGATATCGTTTCTGAAACGTGCAGAATTAAAATGCTTAAACTTTCTATAGGTCACAGTAGAGTGGCCCTTAGTAAATAAGCCAGTTGAAAGTTTACGAAAAGCATAGATTAGGCTATGATCACTGATGCTGATATGAGAGACACCAGAGCAAACAATCCTATCAGGCGAATTAGTAAATATCAAGTCAATTAATGTTGAGGATGACTTGGTTATGCGAGTTGGTTCGCTTATTAACTGTTGTAAGCCAAAAAGATCAGTGATGCTAGTCAAGATGGTTGAATTATGTTCCAAAACGGGTGACCCGAGATTACAGTTCAGGTCACCCATTAAGTAATATTCAACATTTTCCGAATCGAGTCTACCTACTAGGGTTTCAAAATAGTTAAATTTGTCGACGGGTGAATCTGGAGGTCTATACCAAGTTGTAACGAGAAAAGGCTTGGATCTAGGTTTACGAATTTCGATACATAAATTTTCTAATTGATCAAATGACATATCAAAACGTGGTAGAAAATTGATATTGCATCGAACATAAAAACATACACCACCCCCAAATCTGCCATTGACGCTTCTGTCGCGTCGTACAATTTCATAACCAGATATATGAACCTCGTTGTCATTTATAGTAGAATCAAGCCTTGTCTCGTTAATTGCCAAAACATCGATTGAATGATCAACAAGCAAAACTCTAAGCTCGTCGATATGCTTTATTAGACTGGTAACATTAAGTGATGCTAGCTTGAAGCCCCGCATAATAGGTATTGTTGGGGCTGACTGATTGGTAGAACTGTTTGGTTGATTATCGGAGCCTATAACAGATTCACCCGGTAAGGCATTATGTCAATTTAAAATATTATTAGCAAATTCTCTAAAATTGTCTTGAAGAATTGAACTGCCAATACTGTTCAGATGAAGGCCTCTAGAGTTTAAATGCGAATTTTCAAATCAAAATTCTCACTCCAATTTAATTTATTGATTTACATATTTTTGGAGGTTCACAAAATAGGCGTCGGACAGAATAAACGTAAAGATTATATGCAATAGAACAATTATACATATACGCCAGCAAACGTAGCTAAAATAGATATTTTTTCGTCTACTCGAGTGGTTAAAGATTTTATTATTATTATTATTATTATTATTATTATTATTATGACGATGACGATGACGATGATGATGATGATGATGATGATGATGATGACGATGATGATGATGATGATGATGATGATGATGATGATGATGACGACGATTATTATTAAATTAAAAATTGTTCAAACTAAAAATTTGGCAAAATCTCGTTGCTGCATCGGTAAATCAATAAATTAATTTGGAATGGTCCAAATTTAAAAAACAGAAAACTTACATCCTATGCATTAGTGAGAACGTTTTAGCTTGTCCAACAATATATAGTATTTCGAAAAACCTTAATGTTGATGAAATTGTTAAAATGTTTGTCTACATTATACTAGTTTGAAGAATATTAAAATGCACTCCCAAACTGCCAATTAAATTTCCAACTTCAATCCATTGATACTGTCGACAATGACTAGTGACTATATGACTAATTAGACACAAATTACTACAGAGGCATATCAAAAATGACTACAAATTATACGACTAGTGTAACTATACATGGCTACGAACTATATGACTATTGGCTATATAACTATAATAACTACAACTAAGGACTGTATGATTATTGACTGACTATATATGGCTACTACAGTATATAACTGTAAACTATAACTATGTAACTGCTAATTTTATGACAACCTACTAAATTACAATAATGATTGCTATTTAGATTATATGACTATACTGACGATATGACTATATTATATATACAACCATATGTCATGCATGGTTATATATGGCAAAACAAAAAAACCAGAAAAATTAGGCAGAAACTGCATGGATTCCATCATGGTGTCTTGATGTCCGCCAAAAGAAAGGCTTGCTTGGTAATGTAACCATACAAAATGTCGGAATTTTTTAAACGAATTCGTTTCTAAACAAGAGCTGTCAGAAATGAACTAATTAATTCACTATGTGTAATCACGGTGCAAAAAATGTGCTATCACTAAGCAAAAAAATGTTTAATCACTATGCGAAAAATTATTTAATCACTGTGCAAAAAATGTTTAATCACTGTAAAAAAATGTTTAATCACTGTGCGAAAAATGTTTAATCACTGTTCAGAAAATGTTTAATTACTGTGCAAAAATGTTTAATTACTGTGCAAAAATGTTTAATCACTGTGCGAAAAATGTTTAATCACTGTTCAGAAAATGTTTAATCACTGCGCAAAAAGAACTTAATCACTGTGCAAAAAAAGGTTTAATCACTGTTCAAAAAATGTTTAATTACTGCGCAAAAATGTTTAATTACTGTGCAAAGAGAACTTAATCACTGTGCAAAATAATGTTTAATCACTGTTCAAAAAATGTTTAATTACTGCGCAAAAATGTTTAATTACTGTGCAAAAATGTTTAATCACTGTGCGAAAAATGTTTAATCACTGTTCAGAAAATGTTTAATCACTGCGCAAAAAGAACTTAATCACTGTGCAAAAAAAGGTTTAATCACTGTTCAAAAAATGTTTAATTACTGCGCAAAAATGTTTAATTACTGTGCAAAAAGAACTTAATCACTGTGCAAAATAATGTTTAATCACTGTTCAAAAAATGTTTAATTACTGTGCAAAAAATGTTTAATTACTGTGCAAAATGCCAAACATAAGCAAAATATATGAGTGTCATGCACGCAGTCTACTGAAGACTATGACTACGTGCACACGGTAACGTTTCCCAGCGTTTTCGTATTGTTTACTGTTCTCAGGGGAATCGAGAACAATCAGCTCGTTACTTGAAACAATACGAAAACACTCAGAAACGTTACCGTGTACACATAGTTTACATGCGTAGTCCCGAATGCAAGGCAGTTGAAACCTGGGCAAAAGGAAACAAACAACAAGTCCTACAGCAGGCTACTCAAGATCACAATAAAAAAAATGCTTGCCTACGTCTGTTTATATCTTATAAAAAAAAATCCTCGTTGTTTACATATTAACTTTAGCTTTGATTTTCTTGGTTTAGAGGGTGTTTACATGAGGCCAGTCCTAGCCTGCTTGCAGGTCTTGCAAGATGGAAGAAAGTAGAGAGCCTGCACGGACTCTATACAATTTTGAACATCCGCCCCCATTTGAGATAAAACTAATCAACTCATAAATACATGTCAGACGTGCGCAAATCAAATCAAATCAAATCAAATCAAATAGCATTTCTTTCTTGTAGACTGCGAGAAACTGATCGATCGAAAGATTTCCATTGTGCGTGCATTATTGAATATTTTGTCATTGTTATTCTTAATATGGTTTGCATACTGGTATTTTTGACGATTCTATCTTCCTTCTTGAATCTATTGCAATAAGTACACTGTTTTTTCCCCGTTTCACTCCAAATCTAGGTGCTGGTTTGATTGTATACTTTGTCGCATTTTCGAGTTCAAAATCCGATCTTTTGCCTTTAGTGAGACTTCCGTACATAACATCTCCCTTTATGAATAAGTTAATAACACACTTTAAGATTTGCATTTATGATTGACGTTAGAAGGCAAACCGACCAATTAGTATTTTGCGTCATGATTTAACGCTGATATCTAAAATTCTTAGCATCCGTCCAAGCTCTCTTTTTCTCTTGTCTGCATTCCCCTCCCTCTCTCCCTCCACGAGAGCCTGATCGCAGGCTAGCCCGGCCCGTATTCACGTCGAACTGACTTTAGGTCGGTTGTATTTTACTGTAGATCGTTCTCATGAGTCCGGCCTGAGATTCAGTTCACGCCAGGCTAATCTCAGGTCGCCTGCGAGACAGAACTAAAATTCTGAGGCTGGCCTAAAAACAGTCGCAAACAGCACGTTTTTAAACGGTAAAAATTCTCAACACTATAATGTACTTACTTTCCAAAGGAAATGCCCTATATAACATCATTCCCCTGTCTTTCCTCAGGCTGGGGATCACTATTCGAAACATCTGCAGCTGGAGGCAAAATACATAAAAGTCAAATAAGAAAATAGGATCTAAAGTTTGAGGACTAGTTAATAAATGAGCAGAAGTGTTTTACCATTTATACCTTACTCCAAATCTCATTAAAAAGAAATGAGAAAAAAGCAACGGAAGTCAGTACTATGTCCGTGGTTTTTGATAAAAAAAATCCTCTTGACTTACATATTAACTTTAGCTTTGACTTTCTTGGCTAAGACAACGCTGTTTTCCAAAAATTATTACGCCATGCAATGAATTTACCAAATAGGTCGTTTCTGAAGCTATTTCGCAGTGTTTTGATAAAACACTGTGGATCATGTTTTAAATATTACTTCAACATGCAAGAACTGTAAATTTATTTAACGGCTGCGAAAACAAACCATCTCGTAAGTCCATTGGCGCAAATATTTTGAAGCATGACCTTGTGCAAGCCGCAAATTCCAGCGAAAAAAAATTTCGGTATTAAATTTCATTCACGATTTAACAAGAAAAGCAAAAATAACAAACAAAAAAATCCCCCAACTAACTAGTTCCATTGGTATATGAGGGCCATTAGCTTCTCAGTATCCAAATACTGACATAGCTTATACCTTATATAGTCACTTTACTTTACACACACATACACACACAGCCCGTCAGCCAGTAAAATAGCTAGCTATCCACCTACTTACACACATCCGGGACACATCCAACCGCCACACGCACCAACAGACATCCTCACCGCTACGCACTCACACTCCCATCCATCCATTCACCCACCCCATACTAGGACAGACGTCTGTCTCGGACAAGTGGGTCCCGGTTTTGAGTTTCGATCACTAAGTTAAGGTTTCTGCTCGGTGAATTTTATTGTCAACACTACAATGTACTTACTTTCCAAAGGCAATGTCTGAGTATCGTTCCCCTGTCCTTCCTTTGGCTGGCGATCACAACTGGAAACATTTGCAGCTGTAGGCAACACATAAAAGTCAAATAAAAAAATAGGATCTAAAATTTGAGGAGTGGTTAGTAAATGAGGAGAAGTGTTTTACTATTTATACCTCATTCAAAAACTCTAATAATTGATGAGGAAAACACAATGGAAATCACTATATATACCATGACCATGATTTTTTATCTGATAAAAAAATCGTCGTGGTTTACATATTAACTTTAGCTTTGATTTTCTTGGCTTAGGAGGTGTTTACATGAGGCCGGGCCTAGCCTGCTTGCAGGCTCTTGCAAGATGAAAGGAAGTAGAGAGCCTGCACGGACTCTATACAATTTTGAACATCCGCCCCCATTTGAGATAAAGCCAATCAACCCTGCATAAATACATGTCAGACGTGTGCTCGTTCGTGTGTAACTGAACAAAGCAAATCAAATCAAATAGCATTTCTTTCTTGTCGACTGCGAGAAACTGATCGATCGGAAGACGTCCATTGTGCGTGCATTATTGAATATTTTGTCCTTGTTATTCTTAATATGGTTTGCATACTGGTATTTTTGATGATTCTCTCTTCCTTCTTGAATCTATTGCAATAAGTACACTGTTGTTTTCGTTTCACTCCAAATCTAGATGCTGGTTTGATTGTATACTTTTTCGCATTTTCGAGTTCATTTCAAAATCCGATCTTTTGTCTTTAGTAAGACTTCAGTGCACAACATCCCCCTTTATGAATAAGTTAATAACACACTTTAAGATTTGCATTTATGATTGACGTTATAAGGCAAACCGACCAATTAGAATTTTGCGTCATGATTTAGGACGCTGATATCCAAAATTCTTAGCACCCGTGCAGACTCTATTTTTGTCTTGTCTGCATTCCCCTCCCTCTCTCCCTCCACAAAAGCCTGATCACAGGCTAGCCCGGCCCGTACTCACGTCGGACTGACTTTAGGTCGGTTGTATTTTGCTGTAGATCGTTTTCATGAGTCCGGCCTGAGATTCAGTTCACGCCAGGCTAATCTCAGGTCGCCTGCTAGACAGAACTAAAATTCTGAGGCTGGCCTAAAAACAGTCGCAAACAGCATGTTTTTAAACGGTAAAAATTCTCAACACTATAATGTACTTACTTTCCAAAGGCAATGCCCTAACATCATTCCCCTGTCTTTCCTCAGGCTGGGGATCACTATTCGGAACATCTGCAGCTGGAGGCAAAATACATAAAAGTCAAATAAGAAAATAGGATCTAAAGTTTGAGGACTAATTAATAAATGAGCAGAAGTGTTTTACCATTTATACCTTACTCCAAATCTCATTAAAAAGAAATGAGAAAAAAGCAACGGAAGTCAATACTATGTCCGTGGTTTTTGATAAAAAAAATCCTCCTGACTTACATATTAACTTTAGCTTTGACTTTCTTGGCTAAGACAACGCTGTTTTCCAAAAATTATTACGCCATGCAATGAATTTACCAAATAGGTCGTTTCTGAAGCTATTTCGCAGTGTTTTGATAAAACACTGTGGATCATGTTTTAAATATTACTTCAACATGCAAGAACTGTAAATTTATTTAACGGCTTCGAAAACAAACCATCTCGTAAGTCCATTGGCGCAAATATTTTGAAGCATGACCTTGTGCAAGCCGCAAATTCCAGCGAAAAAAATTTTCGGTATTAAATTTCATTCACGATTTAAAAAGAAAAGCAAAAATAACAAACAAAAAAATCCCCCAACTAACTAGTTCCATTGGTATATGAGGGCCATTAGCTTCTCAGTATCCAAATACTGACATAGCTTATACCTTATATAGTCACTTTACTTTACACACACACAGCCCGTCAGCCAGTAAAATAGCCAGCTATCCACCTACTTACACACATCCGGGACACATCCAACCGCCACACGCACCAACAGACATCCGCACCGCTACGCACTCACACTCTCATCCATTCATTCACCCACCCCATACTACGACAGACGTCTGTCTCGGACCAGTGGGTCCCGGTTTTGAGTTTCGACCACTAAGTTAAGGTTTCTGTCTCGGTGAATTTTATTGTCAACACTACAATGTACTTACTTTCCAAAGGCACTGGCTGGCGATCACCACTGGAAACATCTGCAGCTGTAGGCAACACATAAAAGTCAAATAAAAAAATAGGATCTAAAATTTGAGGAGTGGTTAGTAAATGAGCAGAAGTGTTTTACCATTTATACCTTATTCAAAAACTCTAATAATTGATGAGGAAAACACAATGGAAATCACTATATATACCATGACCGTGGTTTTATATCTGATAAAAAAAATCCTCGTTGTTTACATATTAACTTTAGCTTTGATTTTCTTGGCTTAAGGGGTGTTTACATGAGGCCGGTCCTAGCCTGCTTGCAGGCTCTTGCAAGATGTAGGCAGGAAGTAGAGAGCCTGCACGGACTCTATACAGTTTTGAACATCCACCCCCATTCGAGATAAACCCAATCAACCCTGCATAAATACGTATCAAACGTGTGCTCGTTCGTGTGTAACTGAACAAAGCAAATCAAATAGCATTTCTTTCTTGTCGACTGCGAGAAACTGATCGATCGGAGGACTTCCACTGTGCGTACATTATTGAATATTTTGTCATTGTTATTCTTAATTTGGTTTGCATACTGGTATTTTTGGTGATTTTCTCTTCCTTCATGTATCTATTGCAATAAGTACACTGTTTTTTCGTTTCACTCCGAATTTAGATGCTGGTTTGATTGTATACTTTTTCGCATTTTCGAGTTCATTTCAGAATCCCATCTTTTGCCTTTAGTGAGACTTCAGAGTACAACATCCACCTTTATGAATAAGTTAATAACACACTTTAAGATTTGCATTTATGATTGACGTTATAAGGCACACCGACCAATGAGAATTTTGCGTCATGATTTAGGACGCAGATATTTAAAATTCTATAGCATCCGTGCAGGTTCTATTTTTCTCTTGTCTGCATCCCCCCCCCCGTATCGCAGGCTAGGGCGGCCCTAACTCAGGCCGGACTGACTTTAGGTCGGTTGTAGTGTTTTCACTGTAGCTCTTTTTCATGAGCCCAGCCTGAGATTCAGTTCACGCCGGCCTAATCTCATTAATAAATGAGCAGAAGTGTTTTACCATTTATACCTTATTTAAAATCTCATTAATAATAAATGAGAAAAAAGCAACGGAAGTCAGTACAATATCCGTGGTTTTTGTTAACAAATCCTCCTGACCTACACCATAGATAATGGAAGGGGAAGTGGATAGGAAACTTACGAAACCGGAAACGATGTTTACACAACTTGCTATGGTAATTATACACTTAGGCTTGGTTTAGACGTCGAAGTTCCGTCGCATTTAATTCGTCGCATTTAATGCGACCAATTTTATCCGACGGAAATGCAACGTCTAAACTGATTTTATTCGACGCGTCGCATTTAATTCGACGCTGTCGAATTATGCGACGAGCTGTGTCGCATAATTCGACGGAAATGCGACGTTGATTTAGACGTCGCATAAAATGCAGTCGAATAAAATGCATAAATTAGTATAATCACTTTTTCTATCCTACAATATCCCTCGATACCCAATAATTTTACAGTTCGTGGGCCCCACGAAGATCATTTTCAACATGTCGTACTTGTTTGTATCGTCCAGAATGTTTTGTGACGGACGAAAACAATTAGTATGAAGTTGGGTGGCAATAAAAATGTATTGGAGTTTTCGGCCAAAGAAAACTGTCGAAATAGCCGAAAGCAACACATTAATCGAGTTTTAAGAATGAGAGAGCTTTAAGCGAAAGCTTATACATTCACTAACGACAAACAGGCGACCAACGACACAATGTTGAAACACAGACAGCCTCTGAAGGTCTTCTTTGTGGTTTAGCTTTTTGATATACTCACTTGAAGATAAAAACATGGCGTTTCTCTTAACAGCTGGGTGCCATGCAAATTGCAACGCGCGGTCATTCGAAACTCGAAACACCAACGTTTAGAGCCATTTGGCGTTAAATTTCAACCGTAACATTAAATGCGACACATTAAATTCGACGTCTAAACCGAACTGTGTCAGTTCTGTCGCATAATCGTCGCATTAAATCCGACGAATTAAATGCGACGGAACTTCGACGTCTAAACCAGGCCTTATAAGCGGCTAATGCACCTAACAGGTGGTCCCACATGGCTAACATCAGACACTGCTAAACATACGTGGTATTACACTATTGTTTAATTTCAGCAAGAGTTGATCCTGGCCATGAGGGACCACCTGTTAGGTGCGTTAGCTGCTTATAAGTGTATAATTACCATAGCAAGTTGTGCAAGTATCGTTTCCGGTTTCGTAAGCTTCCTATCCACTTCCCCTATCATTATCTATGCTTACACATTAACTTTAGCTTTGACTTTCTTGGCTTAGACAACGTTGTTTTCCCAAAATTACTACGCCAATAAACTAAATACCAAATAGCTATTTCGAAATGTATTGATAAAACACTGTGGCTCATGTTTCAAAATATTACTTCAATATGCAAGAACTGTAAATTTATTGAACAGCTTCGAAAACAAACCATCTCGTAAGTCAATTGGCACAAATATTTTGAAGCATGACCTTGTGGAAGCCGTAAAATCCAGCAAAAAATTATCAGTTTTTCGGTTTTTTCAATTTCACGATTTAACAACAAAAGCAAAAACAGGACCCAAAAGAAACTCATGACACAAGCGCACTTTTAACAGAGCCATCACGGTCATAGGTGTTAATTGACTAAAAGATTATAGATACTAGGAATTAGAAAACTATTGATCACATGCAACGTGTCCGCGTATTATAGTAATTAAACTTATATAGCCGTAACAAAATATAGCCGCATTTGTCAGACAACATTTGTTGTCTTCACAAAATGAGGATCATACGCGTTAAAATAATACAATTCAGATAAATAAAACAATTTACATACTCAAGATAACCAAAATGAGCAGAATCAGTGCTGAAATAAAAAAGAGACGATGGAAATGGATTGGCTATGTGCTAAAATAAGATGGCATGTGCTAAAATAAGATGGCAACTGCCACGGTAATGACAGCACTTAGAAACATAGGTTCCAGAAGACAGGAGGAAAGTAGAGCGCCCTAACATAACATAGAGGGAGAGAAAAGGAGAAAGAGAGAAAGATACTGGGGTGAAAGTCTTGGAACGTACAGACAATATACAGGGCGTACTGGAGAGAGAGACGTACAGTTTTATAAAGGCCACAGGGCACGATCAAAAAAGGTAGGTGAGGCGAAGTGAGATTACACTTATCCGTAATTTCTGGAGGAGTCTAACTTCGATATAAGCTTAAAACAGTTGCAATTGAAATACCAGGCGGAAAGCGCAGTCTTGTTAGAAAAATGATAGCCCAGCAAATAACTACTTTAAGGGAAACCATAACGAATACATAATATTTCAAAAAAAAATTAATACTGACGTTTCGTTACTAACCTAGTAACATTTTCAGAGTGAATAAATTACTGACAGAGATTGATGTTAAATAGCTAACTGATACATAAATATACAGTGACAGAAGTGACAGGTTGAATTGGTCGAACAAGAAGGCAAAATTGAAAAACCATCCAAAACCATCCAAAGACACATCATGGCCAGTTAGCACACAAAACACAAACTGGCCACGATGTGTCTTTGGATGATTTTTCAATTTTGCCTTCTGATTCAACCAAATACGAGAAAGTCTTCTCATTTCTAAGATAAAACCCTCTCTTAACGGAAACATTCGATCTTTTCCTTTGACATTTTTTAATAATATTATCTTGCTCTCGGATTTTAGTTTGTTTGGTTCTTTTTTTGTCACCCCCTTCCTCTCCTTTGCATGCTCTTGAGTTCTCACTTCTTTATGCTTATTAATTACTCCTCTGTCACTTCTGTCACCGTCTATTTATGTATCAGTTAGCTATTTAATATCAATTTCTGTAAATAATTTATACACTCTGAAGATGTTACTAGGTTAGTAAGGAAACGTCAGTATTAAATTGTTTTGAAATATTATGTATTCATTATGGTTTTCCTTCAAGCTTAAAACAGGTTTAACTTAGCGTTTAAATAATCAGCGCGAAGTGCATGCATGTGTTTAGAGGCACACGAACTTGATCACTCGATGCTAAGGTTGTTTTAAGATAACGAAAACTTTGCACAGTAATTAAACATTTTTGCACAGTAATTACACATTTTTTAGTCACTATGCAAAAAATGTCTAAATACTGTGCAAAAAATGTTTAATTGCATGTATCTGCCAATTGCGATTTTGGTCATCGAAAGTGTCTGAAGCTGTAAGCAGATATAAAAAACAAATGAGCTAATCAAAAAAACATATAATGTATATAAAACGAAATATTTTTATGATTGTATTTAAAGGGCATTGGCAATAAAAATTAAGTTTGTCTAATTTAAGAGAACTCATAAAATTGTAACAGAACATCTTTTACAACTTTTTCGTATCTTTCATCGTTTTCAAGATATTTCAGTTTGTTTGATATGTAAATGAGATGGGCTCTGACGTCATGAGCAGGGTAAACTATTTTCACATGTGGCAAAACCAGTTATATCTCCAAGTTTGTTCAATGAAATAATTTGAAACTGTGCACATAAAAACTCCTTGTGACGCTGAACATTTCATGTTGAGCAATTATAGATATGTAAGTGATTTTGCTTTGTATGAAAATACTCCTCATGACGTCAGAGGCCATCTTATTTGCATATTAAACAAATTAATTAAAATATCTTGAAAACGAAGAAAGATACGAAAATGTTGTAAAAGATCTTCTGTTACAATTTTACATGTTCTTTCAAATTAGCCAAACTTAATTTTTATTGCCAATCCCCTTTAAAGTGTATATGCAATAAAAATTAAGTTTGTCCCTGATTTGTCTTATTTGAAGGAACTCTTAAATTGACAAAGTAACATCTTATACACATAACTCACTATATACGTCACATTGCATGAGACTATGTGCATATGGTAACGTTTCCGAACGTTTTCGTATTGTTTCAAGCAATGCGCTGATTGTTCTCGATTCCTTTGAGAACAGTAAACAATATATACGAAAACGCTCTGAAACGATACCTTGTACACATAATCTGAGTTTATTGTAAACTACAAGTGTGACGTATGTGCAGTGGGTTATTTGCATATCAAATAAATCATATTTTCTAAGAACGAAGTGAGATATGGAAGAACTGTACAAGGTGTTACTTTATCATTTTAAGAGTTCCGCCAAATAAGACAAACATAATCTTCATTTCATCGACACTTAAAAAAACCCCACTAAAAATAATAAAGAATACTTTTTACACGGCCTTCATATCTTATCCCGTTTTCGAGTTATGAAACTTTATGTAATTTGAGCTATTAAAATTTACAAAGTATCCAGCTTCAGAGCTTAGCCTTTTTTCTCTTGGCCATTATGGATCCGTGTCGGCATTTTGTTCACATTTACAGCCTCTTTTACAAAAGTAGTTTTCCTTAATTTGCTGTTCTGATTATTTACGTATTAGACTTTTAGAGATACCCCCAAAGCTCTTTCCATAAAAGACTGGAACGACCGACATTAGATAACAATAGCAACACATTCGTTTCCACGCCCCTTCTGTTTTTATCCTAGGCAATGTTTTATGTTTTTAACATACCTCGGTCAAGGTTTGAAGAGATGACACAAAGAGACCCGTCCAGTCTTTCGCGGCTTTTCCAAAATATTTTAAACCAGATTTCTGATTAGCTGATTAGGGTTAGGGTTTTTGTTGTGGTTAGGGTATCAAGAAAATTGCTAAAATCTCGAGACTCACGGAAACTTGACGACAAATTTGGAAAAAACAAATTTGACGACATATTTTGAAAAGGCCGCGAAAGGACTGGACGGGTCCCTTTGAATCATCTCTTTTAACCTCGACCGTCTTTTCGTCCAATTCCACAAAAAAGACGACAACCCGTAAAATCTGAAAACGTTGCTATATATGAGGTTGGAAACAAATAAGAAAGGCCTGGAAACTAATCTGTTACTATAGTAACCATGTAAATAGTATAGCAAAGCTTACTTTTATTTACTAAGTACGTTTGCAAAGTTTCAGTCAGTTAATTAGTCAAACTAATGTGATGGGGCTCTTGCAGGCGACGTCAAAGTCGCCGTGTTGGGTGGCAACTTCAAGGTACCGACGTTTAGTGGACTAAATAATGAAGGGTAATCTTTTTGTTTATATAGATTTGCCACCCAGCTTGGGAAGATGTGCAAGAGCTCAATATGCCCGATTTTCACGCCTGTGACGTCATAGCTCACATTGAATGAAGTTTCATAACTCAAGGCATAGTAGAACACTATGCCTTGAGTTATGAAACTTCATGCAATTTGAGCTTTCTCTTAAATGCAATCAGAAAAAAATATATTTTATGTACTGTTTGACAAAACGAGCCGTATTTATCAGGTGCAAGTTTACTGAACCACTTCAAAAACGATTGACTTGTAGGACCTTGATTTTACCCTAACGGTAAAATCCAGCACAAAAAATTATCGAAAACGGCAAGTGCATGTGTCACTAGCTAGCAGCCTAGCACATATAAAAACACCGGCATGAAACTGACTTCCTTTGTGTTTTCCTCATGAAATATAAATGATTTTTTAAATTACACTTTTATAAGGGTATTTTAAAGGCGCATTTCTAAAGTACATAAAAGTTTCTCTTTCTTGGAAAATAAATAAAATAATTAGAAAAAGTGGATGAGTGACAAAACTCATCGCTGTTAGGCTATCAAAGCATTTTTGTTTAGCTTTTGCTATACATGGTGACCACCTTATTACCTTCTAAAGGAGTAAAAAGGCCATGTTTTTTAAAACACAATTTACTCTTTTCTGGCCGCATAGGTATACCGAGTACATTTTTCTGACTAATATGTCTACCTTCTCTTTGTCTCAAAAAAGGTGCATAAAAGAAATTGTAATTTATCCAATTAGCAAAGCATACTGTAAATAGTATTTCTGATACAATATATGTTTTTTTAAAACTGAAGACGTAACACCGTAGACTTGTCCTCCAGAATTTCTCCCCGTTTAGTATACCATGCACTTTATCCTCAGACTTGACGATATAGATTTGTCTGGACTTTTAGCCACACGTTATAAAACGGTTTTGTTCACGGTATATTTGCCGAATCTAATTTAAACAAAGTCTCTGAACGAGGGCGACAAAACGGGACATGTTTTCCGACATTTACATTCATAGCCATAGGTAAACAGTCAGCTCTTGACCTCAGGGCACGTTTCTTGTATATTCCTTTAACGGCTTTTTGCTCGACTCTCGTAATCTTAGCTCTTAGCTCTTCGTATGTTTTTGATGGTTATATTTCGCATATAAAAGACGGCGCATATACGATGGAAAAATTCTCTCAAATGTGAGCCTATAAGGGACATTAAGGGTATAGGTTTTTACAAACGGCCTATATCCAAAAACTTCTCGTGATACAAATAATATAATAAAAGTGAAGTACTTACATGCTGAATTTCCAGTAATAGCTTCGCTCAAGGGCGTCCCAGTCCAGTCATTGCCACCAAGATAGTTGATGCCGTTTCTCATATCAGCACCGCGCACACACGAGTATAGAACTTTGACCTTCGTCCACTCGCAGCATTGGGCTTTGGCGGACACCAAGTTGCAGTGGGAAATATGGGCTTCGCTAAACTTCGAGCCATTTAAGATTGCTCCATGAAATGTTGCAAAGAATATGGTACACTTAGAAAAATCACATCCATTAAGTTTGGAATCTGTAAAGTCGGCATGACTAAAGTTACATCCACGAAGGTTAGCTTTGATCAAATCCGGAACTCGCGAAGGAGAATGTGGTCGAAAGACGGGCTTCAAGATCGAGTTTGAAGGAATATTGTACATGTCACTGACATAGTTCACCAACGAGCGTTCGTCTTGCCGTCTACTGCTATTTACCATCAACGTACTAGACGCTTTGTCGGGAGACGTGTTGTTAAGAGTACATGCAAAACGCTTCAAAACTTCCGGACACTGCACCAAGCAATGTAAGGGTTGGTAGTTCCTTGGTTCAAGATGTAATTCAGTGTACTCTCGATCAAGGTCTGACGCTACAAAGTATGTTCCGTCGATATAAGTTGAATCGCTAGAGCAATCTGCACAAGCGTTACACGAGCCGATCTTCTCTACAGCTGCACTTGCTTCAACTCGCGACGTTAAACATTTCATTTCCAGCATTTGATCTCGGTAACCATACCTTTGTACATCGCAGGTATTATCAGGTTTTACCAAATAGTCGAATTCAACTCTTTCTAAATTTTCAGACGTCGTAATTAACACCGCTTTGCGTAAACCAGTCTTCCGAAACACATCTTGGACGCACCAATTTGTTTTTCCATCCCTCGTCGTCAACTTTTTTTTCTTGCCCTTTTGCCCTTCCAGAACTTTTCTCAGAAGAGTGTTCCTGTCGAAAGTGTCCCCATCCTTCAGATCGAACATTAAATCAACAGCGTGGTGCGCCAGAATATCTAGTTGTCTTTCATCTTTCAGCATAAACAACTGGTACTCGAAAATGCGACTCAGTTCTTTACCAACTTCTTTCACAATGCATTTCAAGACAGAAGATACCACCTCCGTTGATATACCTTGAATCACTTGGGCGTCTGCCTTCTTTCGCCACTTGTCAAATTTTGTTACAGCAAGAACCGTAGCTGCAACAGCTGCTCCAGCAAACGAGCCCACTCCCAGAGTAGTGAGAGTAGTGATTCCTAAAACAACAGCAATCCCACATGCGAGGTTGGCCACTACAGTGGTGACTGGACCAGCGACATTAACAGCTTCTGTTGCTTTTCCGCCACTTGGGTGCTCTATCAGGTCCCCAATTATCTTCAACTTATTTTCAACTTGGATAGCAAGTTTCTTCTCAAACACTTCACAATGTTCTTTCATGACACGAAAAACCTCAAGAAAAATAAACTTAAGTTTATTTTGCATATTCCTCAACATTATGCGCCAACAGTAAATACTGATCTAATTATATTTACTAAGTAAACTTACACGTAATTACGTACTATTCCTTACGTGTAATACATATCTATTTATTACTAGATAATACTACTGATACTTGATAATGTATTGTAATGCAATGCAATGCAATGCAATGCAATGCAATGCAAAGCAATGCAATGCGATGCGATGCAATGCGATGCGATGCAATGCGATGCAATGCAATGCAATGCGATGTAATGTAATGTAATGTAATGTAATGTAATGTAATGTAATGTAATGTAATGTAATGTAATGTAATGTAATGTAATGTAATGTAATGTAATGTAATGTAATGTAATGTAATGTAATGTAATGTAATGTAATATGATGTCATGTAATTGCATTTGCAATGCTTTGCATTATAAATTAAACTAAATTAAACTAAACTTTACGAGAAGAATTTTTAAAAAATAAGTACGCCGAGGCGTGCACGCATGTATGTATACTGCTGACTACTCAACTACATTAAAAGACAAGGAAATTAAAATATAAATAGAAAAATACGTACGTTTATGTAAAGTACGTTTATCAAATTATTTTCGTTAAAATGTCATTAAGGGGCACTGTGTATTATATTGCCATACAACTTGTGGCACCAGTGCATTGTTAACTTACACACTCGATGACAATGTATCTACCTGCTACACAGTAGATAAAAAATAGTATTATTCTGAAGTCGAAAGCCAATCAAGAGTAAGTAAAACTGATTGAAATATTATGAATAATATGAGTGTAAGAATATATACAGTTGTGTTAACAAAGATATACTTTGTTCGCAAGTGCTTATTCCGCTTTCTGATAAGACATACCTGGTTTTGATTTTCGACCAAACATGACACGATTCCAGGTGTGGTGGCAAGTATCTAAAGTAAAGTAAAGTAAAGTAAAGTAAAGTAAAGTAAAGTAAAGTAAAGTAAAGTAAAGTAAAGTAAAGTAAAGTAAAGTAAAGTAAAGTAAAGTAAAGTAAAGTAAAGTAAAGTAAAGTAAAGTAAAGTAAAGTAAAGTAAAGTAATGCAATGCAAATGTTAACGCATTGATAACGTTTGTACACAAGGTGACAAGCAAGGTGACAAGCAAGCAAAATGAAAAGTATTTGCAATTACAGTAAACAGCCATGACCGCGTAGAAAGATACTTGGTGTATTTTTTTTAAATTACGAAAAAAGAGCATTTTATCGGGAATATTTTGGATTTTATCTGAGAGCTCATGGGTATTTTATTTGATATCGATTTATCGAGTATATTGTGAGAGAAAAATATAAGGTATTTATAAACAATTTCATTCACTTTCAATACGTGAACTGATCAAACCTTTTAGCTGTGTTTTAGTCACTGTTTTCGTAAGTTAAGCATTTGTTGAACTTGTTTCTTGTTGAAGCTTTTTAAAATAAAGCCCTTATATACGTATCTAGTTTACTTATATCTATAAAGCATCGTTAACCTCAAATCTATTTTGTTTTTATAAGTACGCCAAAACTGCTTTAGATTTCTGTGTTTCGATTACTCTGATTCTGCATGAGTATACTGACCAATCACAGCATACGTATTATTTTATAACAATTTCAACATGACTATGACATTGACCGATCACGTACCTGATTCGCTGCAGTGGTCTTGGGCTTCATCCAAGGTTGTATTCGTGCTTTAGCATAACAATATCTACCGGAATGGTTTTTTCCTTCACACGGTTGCAATAAGAAATGCTTGTCTTTATCTCCCAAGTTAATTTCCCCTTCAGTATTGTTATATGTTCGCGTAATCTCGTCAGGAAGAAATCTAAATTTAAAAGGTATTCAATTAAAATTAAAAAAAAAATGACAATGCCCTCAAAATTCTCGCCTTTTCATTCTTGCCAAATATAAGAAAACTTATTTTTCAGACGATTAAAAAAAAAGCTATTGTTCCATTTAGTGTGAGCAGCTAAATCTCGTGCTTCCATCGCAAACACTCATTGAAATGCTAGTAAAATGCATAGTCAACTAAGTCTGCAAACTCAACTTCAAATATTCTTGTACCCGTAGTTAAAACAGCAAAGAACGGTACCTGCAGATGGCATTGCAACATCGGCGGAACTGTCCACAAGTTAGTGAAATTTCAGGTCAATTTTAAAAAGACCTTGAAAAAAGCTATTTCCTCGCATTAGATCTAGCTAGATTAAATAGAATTACAATATACTGCAATTCGTGTCGTAGCTTGAGTAAGGTACTTCTATGTAATTAGAACTTTCAAATAACTTATAAAAATTCACACAACTCTTTCAGAGTTTCAGCGGCTTCGCCCCCCAATATTTCGTAAGGTGTCCACCACTGCTTGCTGCAAAATCTGAGCAAAGTTTTACGTCAGTCGGTAAAAAATTCACAAAATCAACACAAGTACCGGTAGTTATACCTTACGACGTCATCTGGGAGAGAAAGATGTTCCTGGTCAGAAAGTGGCACACAAAAATAAACCTCATCGTTAGATCTGAGACGTTTTTGAAATACTTCTCCTTTGGAACCCCACTCTCTTTCCACGTTCTCAACTTCGGTTTTAGGAGCCAACACAGCCGACAGCATGTTCGGTGTAACATTAGTATCGTGAACAGCCAAAACAATTGCTTTATGAGACTTCGGTAAAGAATGTTCACAATCAATGTTTTCTTCCACGTTTCCTAAATTTGCCTCTTCATTCTTCCTGACGATGGCATCGATCCTAAAATTGAAAACATCAAAATTTCACAATTTTGTTAAGTTATGGGTTGATGCATGCGTGAATGCATGCACGCATGATATCTTATAAACAAATATCGTTATTTCAAAGTGTGCAGTATTGAGCTACTATTTTTCTGTTGCGCGGTAATCGTGCGATCTCAATCTAACAGACACTGAAAACAGCCAATTAATAGTTGAAAATCGGACAAACCACAGTTAATAAAATGAGATGGTTTGGCTGGCCGCCAAACTTCAAAGAGATTAGTCAGGTGGCGGCGAATCATGTTGAGGTTCAAAGGAGAAAGATATCACGTGACGAGTATAGTGCATCAACCACGATCGGAAATCGCATAGAAAATCGGTCACTTTCATGGGGCAGTTCGCAGTCCAGGTGCGTGCTGGCTCAAGTGAGTTCTGAGGACATTTGAAACTGACAAATTTGAGAAGGGTAATGGGTTCGTACATCGCGAAAATTCCACGAATTGTCAACAAACCGTATTCTACAGCAAGCCCAACCTTCGTGCTATGCGCTCGTGGAAGAATTATGGTCCAGCGACGACTTTGAGCGGAGATGTTTGACTTTGAGTTCGGGGTGTCCCGGGGTGTCCTCGCTCCTGTCGCGGTGTATTGATGACGTTTACACGCAATATATTCGTTCTACGCATGAGAAATTCATTCATGAGAAATTCATTACAAGCAATACTGTAGTGCGTCGTTGGTGTACCTTGAAGTAAAGCAAAATTTTCTGGAGAATAAAAGCCGACACCGTAAGTAAGTAAGAATCCTGGATTCAGGGAAACATGGAAAGTGATTTAGAGTCAGTTGTTGCGGTTTCTGAGCCATTCGAAGAAGAATTTCAGGCGAATATTGAGTCAGGAGAGATTAGTGAGTCGGCGTCTAATGAAGAAACCTACCTTACTAAAGATGAGCGGTGCTCATATGGTCGACCACAGGGTCGACAAAATAAAGCGCAAAATAAGAAAAGACGATTTATGGGGTAATGAAGTTCTTGAACATTTACCAACGTTACTTCGAGCGATGCTACTGTAACTGTATTATCGCTTTTGTCGAAAGAGAAATTAGCTCGCAGGAGAGGTGATCTAATTTACGCCGTGTGACGATTTAGTCAAAATTTTACAAGTCGTCAAAATTGTATTTTGAAATTTCATCAACGACTCGAAAACTGTTGTGAAAACAATTCACTGCGACTCTTTTACAGTCAATAGAGATAGTATCCAACACAACCAACAAACTTTGTTTGTAAAATATTATTAAACAGTTTGTCTTACAGTTCGCAGTTTTTCATACGCCAAAAATTATATTATAGCTCGCAGAGGTATAAAGTTTATTCTTCTCTATTTTATTCAAATTTTATTTGTCCGTATGATATGGGTTTTTAAGAAACATTCTTTTCGAGCGTCCTTCTTTATTAACTTTACCGTGTGTTTATATTAGCCTATCACCAGCACTCCAGCAGCAGGGAAAGATACTTTATAAACAGGGAAAGACCGCTTTTGTGGCTTGTTAAACAGCCGCATAAAAGGCGCAACTTGCACCAGACATGGTGAAACGACAAAAAAAAGCCACATATTTTCCCCAAGAAAAACGCGCTTTCAAGGTATTCTTAAGAACTAACTTCTAGCACCACATGTAAACAATGCAGTCAGAGATTTCGCTATGCACTATACTCGTCACGTGGTGCAAATGGTTCAGCTAGCCAAACCATCTCATTTTATTAACTGTGGACAAACTAACGTGACTCCACTTACTCGCAAAAATGCTCCACAGAAAATGTTATTCTCAGACGATTCTTCAGCAAGCGTTCTATCTCTGCGTTGACGTCATCTTTTACGTTTTTCCATTTGTGTTTGGCCTGGGGATCTTTGTGGCTGCGTAGCAACACTCCATATTTAGTAGAAAAGGGAAACTTAGCGCCAACAGGCAAAAACGTCTCGTTCAGATCAGCCACGTCGTCATGGGAATAAATCAGCTCAACGTCAACAAGTTTTAGGAAAGGTTTCTCTTGTCCAGACACCTTGATGACAGGAAGACACACCAGTTCCTCATTTAGCCACGTGTTCGTATCCAGGACCTCATCCGCCGGAAACAACTAAAATAAACGTGGCGAACAACATTATTATAATTATTATATACCGTTCACGTACCCTTTATTTCTAGTCGTGTATATGTCAGTAAATTAAATTGCTTTTGCGGTATACGTGAATTGAATTAAATTAAGTTCATGGTATTTGCAGTATACATGTAAAGTTTATATTGTTAAATCATAGACAGTGATACAGTTTCTTCGCAATAAAACAACACAGTACCGATGTTTCTTCCCTGCTAGCAGAGGTCAATACAGGAAAGAGACCTCTGTCAACACCTGACGCTTTGTTTGATGTAGCCACCGTCCATGATCTTGGACGTATCAAGATACTTTATATATACCGTAAATGCTCGAATTAGCGCCCCGGGCGCTAATTAAATTTTTCGACCTTTAGGAGGGGCGCTTATTTGAAGGGGGGCGTTAATTTAATTTTAAAAAAAAAGCTTTTATTATTGTAACAATTTATACCCAAACAACGATATATAACAGAAACATGACGAGTCGACAAATGGGCACAAAATTTGAAGACGAACTTCGGCGATTGAAGGATATTTGTACTCATATGGAAATTTATCTAAAGGCATGTATGCGAAAACCTGTTTCTTTGTAAAGACATTATAACTTACATTTCACATTAAAGTTACCCGTATATATTTGTTAGGGTTGATAATTGATAACACAATGTGTGCGTTCTTTTTTTTTAAAGTCTTGCGTGGGGAACGGGGGGGGGGGGCGCTTATTTGAGAGGGGGTACTTATTAACAAAAAGTGGGCTTTTTTTGGGGGGGGGAGGGGCGCTAATTCGAATACTATGAGAAATAGTATAGCTGCGTGGTCTGAGCTTGGATCCGAAAGCAGAGTCTAATAGCGCAGTAGATTTCCAAGCAGGCCTAGACTGGCCATTGAATGTATGTCATCTTGTCATATATATATATATATATATATATATATATATATATATATATATATATATATATATTCGCTTACCTCAAAAGTCTGCCGAAAATCTATATTTGCTCTAACTATATGTTATCGAGCACTCTTTGCGTTTCGTAGACCAAAACCCACACGTATATTCGCACCCGTATATCGGTTGTGCACTCTTGTTTACGTTATTCATTTCTATTTAACTTCAAAATGCGGCAATTTCGATTTGACTATTCACTAAAGAATATCCCAATACCATCACAGGACGCTTATTTGAAGAATTTGATTGAAAAAGTGGAAAGTGTAATAAAACGTATGAGATGGAAAGCCAATTTCTTTCTTAAAAACAAACAGAGAGAAAACCAAAACAACCCTTTCGGCCTTGCGTCCAACAAAACACCTCCTTCTATCCCGGAAATAAAACCTTTCGAAAGCAGACTTTTGAGGTAAGCGAAAATCTATATTTGCTCTAACTATATGTTATCGAGCACTCTTTGCGTTTCGTAGACCAAAACCCACACGTATATACATATACATATATATATATATATATATATATATATATATATATATATATATATATATATATATAACAATGGCTGAGTATTAAAGAACAATAGCTGTCTGTCGTTCCAAGGAAAAATACGAATGTAGGGCATTTGTTTTGAATCTCGATTGTTTGATTTTTAAATCTATCGAGATTGTCTTTCATCTCTGCCAAAATTGTTAGGAATGTGCATTGTTTTTGGATGAATAACTATAGGTCTGCCTTGACCAATTGTTGAAATACCTCGAATAAGAGTGATTTAGAAATTGGAGTCCTCCATTTAGAGTCCTTCTTGACAAGTGGGAACGGTGTAGCGGTTTCAGTGGCCTGGTTACACGTTTCATGGCACTGCCCCTTCCCGTGATTCAAATAAAAATTAATATGAGTTTTTATAGTTACAATCCTGATTACCAAAGAGTTGATATAATAAATAAACCTTATTTTCAGACACAGCGACGCCGCACAGACGAATCCATCCCGTCATTAAGGCAAACTCGTCCACGCGCAACATATACCTACGACCGAAAAACAGTCCTAAGATTTCCAAAGCATTAAATCCCTTTGTTAAATTACACTTAAGTTTTTCAATCTAAATTGTTATATACCAAAGAATTTCGTTTTCCAATAATGAAATCCTATTGGTCAAATCATGGTCACGTGTTGTTCAACAAACTCAATGTTTCTTTCTGCCGAGGAAAACTTTGCACTGTTCCCCTCTGACGTCAACAATGAAGAGGGAAACAGTGCAATGTTTCCCTCTGACGTCGCTTTAATCATGCGTTGTTCACATGAATGCACGATTGTTGCATCAGATCAAGAACTTTGGACTTTTCAGGTATTTTGAAAACAAAAGCTTGTTTGGAACGAAATAGTCCATTTTCCGAAAGAAAGAATTTCTATACATATCTTCAAAGAAGGTCTGAAAAAGACCTGGAGAAATTTAAAGCTGTTCTTAGTGTTGAGTCTGATGTATTTGTTTAACTGAATGACTTGAATTGAAATTACGAAGACAAAGTCAAAGTGTTTTGGTAAGTCGTTTCGCCGTTTGCAAGTTTCGAGTCAGTTTTGTATTTTAAAAGTCTTTGGTACATAACAAAACGCTTGTTGACTTTTGCCTCGAGAAACATCGAATTTTACAGTCCCTCAGGCTTCAATGTCACCCTCGGGCTAAAGCCCTCGGGTGACATTGAAACCTTCGGGTCTGTAAAACTCGATGTTTCCTTTGGCGCCAGTCAACAAGTGTATAATGCCTCTTTACACGTTCTTAAATATATCATATATAGCACACCTGAACTCTTAAGCGAGATTCGTTTTTTACCACACCAGCTGGGAAATTTATTTTCAGTTCACTCTCGTCCCCATACGATTTTGAGTAAGTACAAGCTTCTTTTTGTTGTATCACAATCTCTTCAGTTCTGATCCTGCTTGCAACCACCAATGTACACGTTTTTACAATGGTGGCTTTAGCAAATGGCAAATATTTAATGAAGTGACTGAAATCTGACACAATTTCTTTAGGAAGATCTATAAAAAGAAATTATACAAATTAGAACTACAGTCTACAGTCGATTAATTGTGTTCCTGTTATTAATTGTATTAATTGTGTATCCAAAACATGAGACCAACAAAACGCTATGGATAAACAAATATTGTTTATTTCTTCAACATTCATAAATGGCGGTGGAATTAATATTCTTTTATGTGCATATAAATTAGCCCCTCTGAAGTCATTTTTATGTGCGAAATTGAAAAGAATCTTTACTCTAAAACGAGGTCAGAGGGGCAAATTTATATGCACATAAAAGAATTTTAAATCGTCGGCTATTTATGAATAAGGTCTATATGCATAACGATGTATTCTTAAAATATTAATAATCTAATGGCATACGTCATTTGCCCTATATGCTCCTCCACAATATATTCACATTTTGTAATGTCAAAAATGCAACTTGGGCCAAGGGAGCACGTTAAGCCCTAATCAAACGAGAACGCAAATCATCGCAAGTTGGCATTCACAAATTTCTGTGGCGGTCGTTCGAACACCCAAATTAACAAAATAAAGGTTTCATGAGTGTTTTAAACAAGTTTTAACTTTGTCAAAGTACATAATATTTTCGGGAAATTATTCAGAGGGGCTGGCTGAGATAGCGTGACTGCCAACTTGCGATTACTTGCGTTCTCGTTTGATTAGGGCTTTAGAATGTGATACGTCTTGTAAATAAACTTCGAAATAAACTAAAGTTTACTTACCTAAGTTGGTTCGGTAACACCGCTGACAATATGAGCCCCCGATGAGCAAGCCGAATACTCTCCGATGATACGCGAGGGCGGAGCGGGAAAGAAAAAGAGAAGGGGAGTGCCGCTACCCTTCTCGCTTCCCTTCCCGCTCCGCCCTCGCATATCTTCGGAGAGTATTCGGCTCGCTCGTCGGGGGCTCATATTATCAGCGGTGTTACCGAACTCGGCGACTCCAACAACTTTAGTTTATTTCGAAGTTTATTTACAACACGTATCACATTCTAACGTGCTCCCTTGCTTGGGCACTTAATATATTTCAAAAAGTACATGTTACATCTATTTCATATTTGCTCTATCTGAAATTTTTACTCCACCATGCAGTGTTAACTAGAATATTACTATTAAACGAATAAGAAGTGACTTTTTAATACACTTTACTATAAAAATCTGCGATTAAAAGTTACTTAAATGCATGTTAAAAACTATAAAAATCGACGACGTTTCGACGTTAACTGAACGTCATTATCAAGCCAAAGTACGAGTTCGAATGAAGAGTTATAAATACTGAATACAAACAATAGGTTAATATAAAAAGAAAAACACAATAATAAAAATAATGTGTTAAACAAAGAGTTTCGCACGAATAGAGTCAGATTGTGTATTTAAAGTGCCTTTGTCATCCTCAGGGACTTTACATAGTTATACTAATTGGAACATTCTGAGAAGATTTGTAATATATCTTCTCAGGCGAAAATTCATCTTCATGGACTTTTTCGCTGTTGAAGTTGGCGATTTTGACGTTAGCCAGTGACGTAGAATGGGGAAGCGGGTTTCAGACCGAAACAGTGTTTATATAGCGAACACGAGGCAAGCTGAACAATCTCTGCTTTTTTTCGCCGTATTACTGTTTGGATTCGCTCGAAAGTTCATCGGAATATAGTTCACATGGTCCTCTAGCGTTTCTGATCCAAATAACAGCCAGAATGACTCGGATACAAACTTTATTCCGGGATACGTCCTGGAGGGGTGTAGATAAAAGCCGGGCGCGGACTGGCGGACTCGCGGACTGGGGACTCGCGAGTATATATATATATATATATATATATATATATATATATATATATATATATATATATATATACGCACAGTGTGCTTGGGCTACCTATCTATGGTCATATCATTTGGATAAACAAACTAGACAATTAGCCGAGGAAAATACCTCAGTGTGATGTATGTTGCCGATAATTTTTCGTAGTATTCACATGATCACATCAAAAAAAGTAGTGTGTGTAAGGATAGCATTATAGCAAACAACCCTGAAATGTAGAAATTGCAGAAATCAATAGCCCGAGTGAACGCTTAAGCAGGTGTCTTGTTATTGATGTTTCGTGTATCGGTTTAGTCTTTTCCACATTATTCATTAGATATACTTCTTATGCAGCCTTTTATCGTGCATATTTTCATTTCCGACACACGATTTTTAATCTACAGCACTTGAGGTGTGAGGTGTGAGGTTCGTTCACAGACTGATAAATATTTACCGTTTGAGAAAATACTTTGATCTTAGATTCAAGAGTTCAGCGCCAAGCTAGTGGGTAGGATATGGCTATGATTTCTGATTATGTTAAAGCAGTGACCGCAGGTGGTAAATATTTTCCCCGTTTTAAATTCGGATTACTTATCTAGCTGCTCAGGGTTGTTTGCTATAATGCTATCCTTACACACACTACTTGTTTTGATGTGATCATGTGAATACTACGAAAAATTATCGGCAACATACATCACACTGAGGTATTTTCCTCGGCTAATTGTCTAGTTTGTTTATCCAATTTAAAACTTCAGACTGACCATAGTAGCCCAAGCACACTGTGCGTGTGTATATATATATATATATATATATATATATATATAGATATATCTACTCGCGAGTCCCCAGTCCGCCAGTCCGCCAGTCCGCGAGTCCGCCAGTCCGCGAGTCCGCCAGTCCGCGAGTCCGCCAGTCCGCGCCCGCCTTTTATCTACACCCGTCCTGGAGGTCGAAGACGACGCAGACATGTTTACCACTGACACGATCACAAATGACGATGAATGGTTTGTCCAACCGTATATCAAGACGAGCCAATTGCTGATGCAGAGTATATCGAGAGGTATAATTATAATAATAATAATACGTTTAATCAAAGGTTTTGCAGTAAAAATACTGAATTACACAATTGTTTCGTACATTAAATGAATATAAATATTTCCACAATAATAATTAATTGTCTAGGATACACTAAAGGCGATTTTACGAATATTTAATTGTAATAAACTTACTGAAGCGTTCAGTTAAAGTTCGTTGCGTGTTATTATTTACATTTCGGAGATAATAATCATGCCTATTTAAGGAGGGAGATGGCCTAATTATATTATAAAGTGGGTTACTTTTAGATGCTCTAGTCCGGGTTGAACTAACCAACCTCCGACACGACTCCTCCCTACGAGTTTCCAAAGATTTGAGCATTGAAACCTGCAATGCGTCACAGTAAGACATACCAGGATAAATGATCTTGAGGGCCCTCTTTTGAATCGACTCCAAATGGACGGACAAGTAATCCGGCAGGGCGGCCCAAACAAGGGATGCATACTCGAGACTGGAGCGGATAACTGAGCAGTAGATGGTTACCAGATCACCGGGTTTTAGTCCTGCTTTGGTCAATTGCCGGAGGGCATAAAGACGCGAATTAGCCTTCTTCAGGATAAAATCTACGTGTACATTCCAGGAAAGGTCGTCGGACAAATAGACTCCCAACAGTTTAAAATGATGTACTCTTTCAACACTCTGCTCTTGGATGTATATAAGTTGATCACATGGTACTCTATATTGAAGAAAGTTTATAAACATCTCTTTGCATTTCCGCGGATTGAGCTCCATACCACGGGCAAAAGAAAAATTTGAGATTTCATCGACAACTATAGGCAATAGGCTAGGAGAGCACCTTGGTATAATTTCCAATGCTGTCGTGTCATCCACAAATTTAAGGCGGCCATTCCAATCTTTTAATAAAGGGTTAACCAGTACGGCAAACAAAAGTGGGCCTAGTCTTGTTCCTTGGGGTAGACCACCTTTAAGTCTTTTCCACGAAGACTGATACCCATCGATCTTAACACATTGTTCACGGTTAGTTAAAAAGGCCGCAATCCATTGGACAAGTACCGGGTGGACGTCGAGGCTTTCAAGTTCGGTTATGATTACATTATGGTCCACGAGATCAAACCCCTTCCTAAAATCAGCAAAAAACAGTCGGACGGAGCTGTGGCCTTTATCTAAGGCAGAGAGGATTTGGTGAACAAGATAAACCAAGGCATGAGTAGTTGACTTGTTTGGAAGTGCAAATTGTTTGATATCAAGCTTGTTTATTACTTGAGGTAATAGCGAATCAATTGTAAATCCTTCCATAATTTTTGAAATTTGTGAGGTTAGTGAAATCGGTCTCAAGTCGTTCTCGATGGACGAGGGAGGGAGCGTCTTTGGGATGGGACGGACGATTGACAGTTTTAATTGGTGCGGAAAAACTCCTTGCAGAAGAGATGAATTATAAATATCGGCTACTACTGGGGCAAGTTCAAAAGCAAACATCTTAAGAATTTTATTTGGGATCGAGTCGGGGCCGGGGGATTTGTTGGTTTTAGTCTTTCGAAGAGCTTGGTAAACCTGACCAATATTAACTAGAAAGGATGACGGTACGACCAGTTGCTGCACGGTATTACTGGGTTCCAATGGACGGAAGTGGGATGTCAAACCAGTAAAAAAATTGTTTATCGATTCTACGAGATGTTGGCAAGTGGGGTTATCACTAGACAACAGTTGATGGTGCCACGAATCGCGGGATGATAAACCGCCAATGGATTTCACCTCCTTCCACCACCTGGATGAATTTCCCTCTTTCAATTTATTGACTGATGAAGCATAATATTTCTTTCGGGCTGTTTTAACGTCAGTTACAACTTTATTTCGCCAGTATTTAAACATTATCGAGGACTTGCCGTATTTATGGAGCGTTTTCTGACGTTTGCGTATGGAAGTTTTGAGTGCTGAAGTCATCCATGGCTTGTCAGACTGCCTGACTTTAGTTCGTGTAACAGGCAAAAACATGTCCATCATATTGGCGATTAAGTCATAAAATTTTTGAAATTTCATCTCACAATCAGTAATATCAAGAACAGGAGACCAATCAAAGGAGGTAATCCACTGACCAAATCCTCGCAGACTGCTATATCTAAGGTCTCTCTAATTAGCAAAGATAGACTCGAAGAAGATAGAATACAAAGGCTACAAACTCGCTTAGATAGACGCGCTGAGGTAGACAGATGTTGGTAAGTGTATTAGTGTAATATTTTAATGTCTATCAAATCGTTTATGTTTTGCGTCGAATTGTATTTACATTATTTATGTCATTTGTATATTGTCGATGGATTCACGGGTTCATACTCGCTATATTTTCCCAACACATATGTGGAAATGTGGAAATTGCAGTGCAAAACTGCTTGTGAATGCGAAAGAATGTCAATGTTGCATTGGTTGCATGGAGATCGAAGCTTGCGTTGAAGTGGTTAACAGTGAACAAAAGTAGCAAATATATATACTGCCGAAACAGAGAACGTACTACGTTCTCTGTTTCGGCAGTATATCTAACCTTACTATATTTCGATTGTTGTTTCAACATTATGTTGGTTATTAACCGCTTCAACGCAAGCTTCGATCTCCATGCAACATTGACGTTCTTTCGCATTCACAAGCAGTGTTGCACTGCAATTTCCACATTTACATATGTTGGGAAAATATAGCGAGTATGAACCCGCGAATCCATCGACAATATATAAATAACACAAATAATGTAAATACAATTCGACGCAAAACATAAACGATTTGATAGACATTAAAATATTACACCAATACACTTACCAACATCTGTCTACCTCAGCGCGTCTATCTAAGCGACTTTGTAGCCTTTGTATTCTATCTTCTTCGAGTCTTCTTTGCTCATTAAACCTCTCGATCTACTCTGCACAAACCATTCATCCTCATTTGTGATCGTGTCAGTGGTAAACATATCTGCGTCGTCTTCGACCTCCAGGACGTTTCCCGGAATAAAGTTTGTATTTTTACTATCCATGATATCACGAAGATCGGGTTTCGCGTTGGTTGTCTCGGTATCAATTGTGCATAGCAACACTCTATGTGCATAGCAACGTGCTACGAGCATTGTCGAAAGAAATCTCGGTGTAGTTGCACTCCCCTTCTCGCTTCCCTTCCCGCTCCGCCCTCGCATATCTTCGGAGAGAGTATTCGGCTCGCTCGTCGGGGACTCATATTGACAGTAGTGTTACCGAACTCGGCGACTCGCAACAACTTTAGTTTATTTCGAAGTTTATTTACAAGACGTATCACATTCTAACGTGCTCCCTTGCGTGGGCACTTAATATATTTAAAAAAAGTACATGTTACATCTATTTCATATTTGCTCTATCTGAAATTTTTACTCCACCATACAGTGTTTTCGATGGTCAAACGTCGAACTTTTCATGTGCGCAATCTAATGACAATGAGCAAAATCCTTTGTTTATGCTAATTTGCATTAGATATGGTGATAAGTTCGACGTTTGATTTAGGCCTTAGTATGAGAAGTTAATCTAAAACAATACCTTCATATTTACTTATCCTTTCGGTCTTTAAGTCTTCGCATTCTACGTTCAATCTTTGTACGACTAGGTCATAATAGTCCGCATCAGCTCCGTCTTCAGCCGCCGAGTGAGCGAGAAGAACTGTGACTGGTTTTTCAAAGGCTATTCCTTCTGGTTCAATCTTAAGAATCCTGCTACAGAATGCATCTCCCCTTTTCGCCTTTACATCGCAGTCTTTGTACCTCACGCGACTACATGTTAAGGAGACTGGCTCTGAAACGGCATCAGGAGGAAACTGGAAAAAGGCACTAGCAGTTGAAAAAGCCACACATCCTCCTTGTTTATCGATCGTGATCCTAAAAATAAGAAATTGTGATTAAAGTGCATATGAAGCAAAAATTAAGTCTGTCTTATTTGAAAGGGCACTTAAAATAACAAACATGCAAAATAACAAAATAACTGCAAAATAAAATCCTTTGCAGTTTTTCGTTTCCTTGCGTCGTTTTTGAGATATTTCAGTTTGTTTGACATCCACATTAAACATCTTCACATCACACGTACATGATGAGTTATCGCATCAGAGGTTATATATCGTTGCTATATCAAATCAAACGAATTCGAAGGAAGCATGCGTGTGTTTGTGAAGCATTTCTCCCACAACGCCAAACATGTAGATTTTCAAGTGATTATAACTGACAATAGCAAAGATATATAATTCTCTCTGATAACTCATTATGCATGTGCGATGTCAAGATGTTTAATATGCATATTAAACAAACTGAAATATCTCAAAAACGAAGCAAGAAACAAAAAGCGGCGAAATATGTTACTTTGTCATTTTAAGTGTTCTATCAACTTAAGACAGACTTAATTTTTGCTTCATAGATACTTCAATTTATCGATGAAACAACACAATGATTTCAAATAAACAAATCTAGCAAGAATTAACTTCAAGCGTACAAAAAAATGTTTTAAACACACTTCTGATATATCCTTATAAATCGTGTTTTTTAACTTCCCCATTACCGTTATAATTCGGCAACCGTGTTTAATTATCCATGCTTTAAAGAAATTAATGCCCGGCTAATAAAGGATGGTTGAGCGTTATTTTGCCATAACATAACAGTGCCAGGTGGTACAATTTACCCAATCAGAACAAAATATCTCAGTGTACAAAAATTGAATAATATTAAAAAAGTTACTAAATGTATCGAATGTATCAAACCTCGCCGCTGGCTCCCGTTCCATTTCGGCCACAATGTCATCATTGTATGAACCACTTGATCCTTCGAGAGGGTTTGATTCAGGTTTACTTTCCTATATAGATAAACAAAAAACTTGAATTGCCATTCCAGGTATACAAATAAAGAGAAAAAGTTAAGAAATACAACTAAGGTATTCCAGACGTTTCGCCGGTTATAATTAAATAGTTAAAAAACTATGCTGATTGCATTAAAAATATACGTATTAAAAAATTGTAATGAACGTAAATACGTCATAATTCAAGAAACAAATAGCTGATCAATTAAGAATTACACCTAGCGTACCAATATAACTGCCGGTGGCTTCAAAATGTTTACCGCTGAGTATACCAGAATGAGCAACCCAAATATATTGAGATCAGCAGGGCAACCACTTCCTACGTTAAACCTATCAATATTGCTAAATTCAGACCATTCTTCACTGTTCTATTGATTTAACGTTCCTACCCCTTCAATTTCCTGTTTTGCATCCGTGATTACAGAGCCACTATAACAACTATCTTTTGCTGGTGGTAGTGTTGGAAGAGGAGGTGGAGTGGAAGGAGGAGGAATGGGATGACGCAGAAGACGAGAAAGAAAATCTAAAGTTTCAATGAATAATCTTGTTATTAGTACTCAAGAAATTTCCAGTTCCCTTTTTATTTAAAGTGTATATGAAACGAAAATTAAGTTTGTCTTATTTGAAAGAACTCTTAAAATAATGGGGAATATCAATTTACAGCTTTTTCATATTTTACTTAGTTCTTGAGATATTTAGACTTATGTGATATTCAAATGAGGTAACTTATGGTTCGTTTTTTTCTAATTAACATATTCGAAAATCGTGAATATTTTTAAGATTATTGATCAAAATCACTTGTAACTTGTCTTTCGTGTTTAGTTGCATGAACTGTAGCAGTATGTAAGTGATTTTGTTCAATAATCTTAAAAATATTCACGATTTTCGAATATGTTAATTAGTGAAAAAACGAACCATAAGTTATTCATTTGCATATCACATAAGTCTAAATATCTCAAGAACTAAGTAAAATATGAAAAAGCTGTAAATTGATATTCCCCATTATTTTAAGAATTCTTTCAAATAAGACAAACTTAATTTTAGTTTCATATACACTTTAAGATTATTATAGTTTTTAATGCGCTGATCATCGTATACTAATTTAGTTATGACGAAAATTAACCAAACAATTTTTTCGTGCTCTCAAAATCACATTATTTAATAAAGCCTGCATGTTTTTTATAGAATCGTGATTGCCCAAATCTCTTCAATCAGACTAGAGATATCTCGAGTCTCCAATCTGATTGGATAAGATTCAGGCGATCGGATTATGGAAACCAGGCTTAAGAAGACGTCCGTTTCCGCTGGGCGGTCGAACTGGCTTGGTGACGTCACTGGTTAGAACATAAACAAACCAAAGTAGAGCGACCAAGTGAAAGCGAAATCATTCGAGAACAAATATAAAATTGAAGTTTTAAGTATCTAACGAAAGCTCTCAGTTTTGCTGTAAAATCCAGAAGAAAATTACACAAACATCTATGCGTAATATTCATCAAAAGAATAATACTAAACTACGAATGGCCTGCATGAAGTCCCGCGTCAGTGGTTTATTTATTTAAGTGCATGTACTGACTGTGATTGTCGGTATATGGGACAGACTTCACGACGATTAGAAATGCGAGTAACAGAACATTTGAGCACAAAGAAGAAGAAATTATCTTCACTTCATGCCCAAGAATACTCATCGATTTTAACAAGGAAAGATTTATCGGTAATTGGAAGAGTTGACGCCAGACTACAAAGAATATTAAACATTTTTCAAAGAATATTAAAATTTAAACATGGACTGGGCTGGTCCGGTTAACCGGTTGTGACAACTGGGATCCAGGCGAACTGCATGGGCTAGCTCGCTTGCCATGTAATTGAAATGTTGAAAAGACATTATACAGTTACGTCATTAATTTCCGTTTAATAACCAACTAATTAGCATCAAATAATGATACGTAAGCGTAATGTGCCGATTGCAACAAATATTCATTTTTCAATGCTATCGTAATTCGTGCAGGCCCTTTTCCCCGCCCCTATCTCGCACTGGGTCACGCAGGCTAAGCAATTGCTTCTCGTTTTCACTGAAAATTTCCGTTTCCTATTTCTATTCTTCTTTTACTATCTATTTACGATGCAACAGTTTTTCTACTCATATCTGGAAAATTTGTTTATGTTTTGTCAACAAGGAAAAATACAACATGTAATTTCACCTGGTCTAGAATTCAAAATGATTGAAAGTTTAAGACTACTTCGTTTGGAAAATGTTCTCAATCATGTTTGACAAAACAGGCCCAAAAGCGTAGAGTTTTTGGTCGAGTATACACAGTCTTCTTGTATCACACCTAGCACCGTTTCGTCGCCCACTACATATATCCACCCTTCTACATATCTACGTACCTACTTAAATTATTACCTACCTATGTACTTACTTACATACACATGTCCACACACATACATGGTTTTATATCTGATAAAAAAACCCTCGTGGTTTACACATTAACTTTAGCTTTGATTTTCTTGGCTTAGGGGGTGTTTAGATGAGCCCGGTCCTAGCCTGCTTGCAGGCTCTTGCAAGATGGAAGGAAGTAGAGAACCTGCACGGACTCCATACAATTTTGAACATCTGCCCCCATTTGAGATAAAGCCAATCAACCCTGCATAAATACATGTCAGACGTGCGCTCGTTCGTGTGTAACTGAACAAAGCAAATCAAATATCATTTCTTTCTTGTCGACTGCGAGAAACTGATCGATTGGAAAATTTCCATTGTGCGTGCATTATTGGCATATGATTAGAGTTGTTAGTGCTTAGCCTCCTGTGCCTTGATGGCTTTACTCTAAGTTCTTCTTTTTTTTAAAGTTAAAACACAGCATGGCCTGTGAGCATAGACAATTTTGTCAAAAATCTTGCTCAGCTTTTGATCTGAATACAAGGTTGTTACAAGTATATAATTCCATCAATTTTGTCACAAATAGGCATTAACGCAGTTGACACATGCACGTCTGGGCGTGCCTATTTTTCTATTTTTGAAACAGTGCTTTGGAGAAAAACCCGTGCCGAAATAGTGCCTTTTTCAGAGTATGCATGCCAGACCCGAAAACCGAGGTCTATTTCAACGCTTCGAAACATCAGCTCAACGATGTTACAATGTTACAAACTAATCATTGCTCATGCCTAGAAGTGGATAAACAACGGGGGAGGGGGGGGGGAGGGAAAGAGTTTCAAAGTTTAGAGAATAGATATGTACACAATGTGTAAAGACTATATTTTTGTAAACTACAAACTTCTGTACATGTTCTGGGTATATGTGGAACATGTGTGGAAACTGTCTATTTCAGTGAATCCTGTTTGTACTTCATCCAGTAGCCTTGATTGTTTAAATCATTACCAGAAATTAATGACAAAATGACCACCACGTGAAAGCCAATTTATATATATTCCTTAGAGAATGGCGTCCCATTTTGAGCAGTAAATATATAAGGCGAATATATATTAAAGTGCATGAGAATTCTGCTGATTGAGTAGCTTGCCAAATATTTGCCGACCTCCTGATCTAAACAACCATTATCCAATCATTCAGTCACCTATTTATTTGCATCAGGTATATCTACGATCTGCCAAATTGTGTTGAAAATAGTAAACGAATAAGCAGGTCATGCACCACTGGATTGTGGTAGGATTTTGTTTGATACTTTCAAAATCGTCTTTGGTCAAGTGTTCAAGAGTCAGTAGAGGAACCTTTATCTTGCATGTAATATATTACATATATTGACCAAAATGGCTGAAGTTGTACACCTCTAATTCAACAACTAACCGACTTGCACTGACAACAAGACAATATGCATTTTGAACTTACCATGATTGATGGAGGATCAAACACTGACAAACGATAGCTCGAGATCGTAGGTATACTGGATGTGAATAAATTTGAAAATCGCTGTTGCTTAAATAGAGAGGTCGGCAAATAGTGGGAAAGATACTCAATTAGCAGAATTTTCCCCTTAAGCGGCGGCCATTTTGTCATCAATTTCTGGTAATGGTTTGCCAAAGGAAAAATATATTTGTGACACTCGCACGGTTTGACTCGTTCCATGCAAGTATAAATATCGTAAACAACCTCAGTCCAGCATCTGAGCCCATGCAGTGGCTCGATCAATGATTAGAGCGTCCGAATAGCATTCGGAAGGTTCTGGATTTGGTCTATTACATCGTCGTGCCAGTCCCGGCCGTTCCATCGTTCCATGCTACTCCGAGTGACGAAGCATACCGGGTGAGTAGAGTTTTTCTCTACCCTCCCAGTATGGTTCGTTACTTGTAGTTGCACCAACAATATCAGCAGTTGTTTTTTGTAAAAATGGGGGGGGGGGGGGGTCTACATTAAAACGACATGTTATTTTTGTTCGTTTGAAATTGGTATATTTCTGGTTTTATAGCGTTGTTGAAAGTTACTGGTGGTTTTGTATAAGGCAGGCAATAGTACCCTGGTCTCATAGGTGATATATGCTGCCCGCACCCCCCCCCCCCCCCCCCCCTTCCCCAGATATGTTGAAAGCGGCGAGAGAACCCTCTGGTCGAAAACGCTGTTTCTTTGATCGCTCTGAACCAATGAAGTCGTTAGGATCAGATCTTGACCCAATTTTCTGATTGGCTCAGGAATCTGTTAGGGGGGAAGTCTGTTAGGCGACTGGATTTATTGGTCAGGCTTTAATTAGATTATTGCAACATGAAATCGAGATTGGTGGCGTCTCCGACCAGAAGTTCTCTCGCCGCTTTCAGCATTTCGGGATGAGCGGGTGGCTTAGAGCCTCTGGGACTAGGGTCTATCTTTCACTCAGTGAACAAATTTGCGTGTGACATGTGTCGAGAGTACGCCTCGCCCACTGAAAGCACCCGCAACACAAAGTTTTCTCTGTTTTAACTTACGACAGCTTGTACAGAAAAAAAACAATTGAAACTTTAAAAAATAACTATTTGTCAAAAAAAGAAAGAATACCTTGCAAACTTAATTTCGCTTCACTTGGTTTGCTTGCTTTACTTAACTCGTCTGGAACTTTTATATCAAGATGTTTCAGACAATCAACAAGTTCAGTCGCGTTAAATTTTGAATCCTCCTTGTACTTTTCAAGCACTTTTACTGCTTTGGAACGAGCATCTGGATACAATGCGTAATTGTAACGAATGTCGTCAATAAAAGCCTCTTCCATGTTCAGCTTCCTAGCTAGTCCCTCCCATTTTGTTGTAGTGTTACTTCCGATGAGCTCAACCAACCTTGGTGTAATAAGCAGTTGTCCAGAAGCTGCAAATAAGTCAATAAATATATATACATACATATTATAAAATCCTTATTTGAACAGGGTAATTCCTTCAGAAAGTAACTATAACAAGGAAGTTTGTTCTCATTATAGAAGCTCTGATATCACAAAGAACAAAAAAGCTTTAAAAAAGACACTAATAAAATTAAATAATAATAAATCATACTAAATTGTTTATAAGAACAAGAAAAATATCACAGCTGGAATAATTAATGTAGGACAGCGAACTCAGGTGGAGAATAATGATATTAAGTGCTACTCCAAGCGGTGCAAAATTTTGCCTGTAGAGTAATAACACAAACAAGGAAGTTTGACCACATAACTCCAGCACTTCGTGAACTTAATTGGCTACCGATGAAGCAGTAATTGTTTATCAGGGATGCAGTTATGATGTTTAAGTGCATCAATAATCTTGCTCCACCATACCTGTGCGACAAGTTTAAGAAACGCTCTGATGTGCACCAACGTAGCACTCGTAAACATAATTCTTTACAAATACCACTTTTTAAAACTACCTCAGGCCAAAGAACCTTCCATTATTACAGGAGTTAAATTATGGAATAACCTAGATATTGACCTGAAACATGAACTGACAATTACTAGTTTTAAGAAAATGTTGAAGAGTTTCATGCTTGACAATTTTTATAACACTTAGTTCTATAATAACGCATTTTATTTGTAATATAATACTAAGCGAGAAATTTTTATAATTAGTCGTAGAACTAGGGTTTATTTTTGTTGGGGGTTTTTTGTTGGTTTTTGTTGGGTTTTTTATCTATCAAATTTTAACTGCTGTAACTAGTTGTTGAAAAGCCATTAGGGGAACGACATTAAATTTGTAATGTATTGTACTCCGAGTGACGAAGCATACCGGGTGAGTAGAGTTTTTCTCTACCCACCCGGTATGGTTCGTTATACTCGGAGTTGCACCAACAATATCATCAGTTGTTTTTTTGTAGTTTGTCATTACATGAGAAAAAAATGCGGGGGGAATCTACATTAAAACGACACGCCAATGTTATTTTTTGTGAATTAAAGTTTAAAGGTGGTCTACAATCCGTTCTGCGCATGTGCCAAGTGTGGGCTCCAAAACATGACATTCGTAGATAATTACATATGGAGAAAATTACATGTAGAGAAGTACTCAGCTCAATGTAAACCGTTGGGAACAACATGGCAGCAAACCAAGCGATTCGGCGAGGATATCTCTTCGGATTTCTTCTATTTCTTTTGAAAATGTTTTGTTTTGGGTACAAGTAATGAAGAGGAAGCAAGAAAAGCTTACAATCTTGAATAAGCTAGGTATCAATATTTTTTTGTAAATAAAGAGGTCAACATTAGTTCCCTACATGCGCAGAACGGACTGTAGACCCCCTTTAAGATATCTGCATGGTGCAGAAAAACATAAATTAGGCTTAACATCATTACATCTGTAATAAAATGTAAACGTCTTTTTTATCAGTGCTATAGTTTTCTATCCAAAAGAACTAAAACACAAAATAACTAGAATTAACAATGTTATAAATAATTCTTATGTTCCCAACAAATCATTTTCTTCTAAAAGACATTCTTAATTCAAAAAAGGTTTCTTAAAATTTTAAAAAATGATTTTCTTAAAAAATATATCGTTTGGGACCACTTGGAGTCTTGGAGTGGTATACGCATAATACGCTAATAGGAAAAAAAAATTAGTGCAAATAGTTGCGTATTATGCGTGTAAAAATATGTAAAACCAAGTCAATCCATGACACCATGCAAAATCGGCTACAGCTTGGTTTTTGATCTTGATTGCCCAGAAGGATCAAAAATTGTGATTTGTCGAGTGGGATTGTCTTCGCAGAGGTCCACCCCCTAGTTAACCAATCAGAAATCGCAATTTATGATCCACATGAGACTATAAATTCTACCGCTACGCATTGCTCCCGTCGTATTGTTTCTCAGACCATTGTTCTTACAGGACTGTTGACAAATCACAATAATAATAATAATTACAAATTTACAATATTCAATCAGGAGGTCTACTCAAAATCATCATGCCTAGAGCTGCTAGGCGAAAACGAGAAAAAGAAAAAGAGCTTGTAGAAACAGCTAAAAGGATGCGAAAACTGACAAGTTTCTTTATTAGCGCTCCAACTAAAGATGTTGTTGAACCCGACATCGACTCTGGGTCTAACTCGACACTGCCGTCAACTACGGAAACTCCACCAACCTGTTTATCTCATCATTCTGATTCCGAATCAAATTTCAGTGATCCTGGCCCTGGGGCCTCTTCAGAGATACCAGTCGCGCCGCCGACCGAGCCATCTACTCCCAGAGCTTCTGACAACCTAGCGTCTTTGCCAAGTTCTACGACTACCGTCCCATTTGTAGGACCTATGCCAATTGAATCAACAGATTGTTCGCTAGGACTGGAGTGTCAGCGTTTGTGCTGTACAGACAGAAAGCCTTACCGTCCTACCCAAGAAGAAATAAAGCGCACATCTACAAAGCAAACCACTAAAGGAGGATCGTCGAATGTACGAACTTGTCCATCCTCTATATTTTTGAAGTACGCTTGGGTCACATATTGCGTGACGAAAGGTACCATTGCCTGTTACTTCTGTAAAAGAGCGATGCGTCAAGACCTTATTACATTCAGTCATAACGGTGAAAAGGCCTTTCTCTTAGGGGAATTCAGCGACTGGAAGAAGTGCCAAGAAAAACTTAAAAAACACTCTCAGTCTAAATTTCACGCGGAGGCCACTGAGAAAGTTTTATTATTTGATGATTCGAGAAGCGATATCGGAGCGAAATTGGTCGGTGAATTTAAAAAAACCCAGGAAACTCGAAGACGAATGTTGTTAAAACAACTTAGTAGCATTAGGTATTTGGCACGCCAGGCCCAGAGCTTGCAAGGAAAAACTGACATTGAGGGTAACTTACACCAGCTGCTAAAATTAAGAGCAGAGGATGTCCCTGGATTATTGGAGTGGATTGACAACGGAAGATATCTCAGTCATGACATTATAAACGAGTTGATTAACATGATGGGCAACGCAGTCCTGAGGTCTATAGTTGCAGACCTACGCAAGGAATCACAATTATTTAGCCTTATTGCAGATGAGTCTAGAGACATAAGCAACAAGGAACAATTAACATGTGTTTTACGCTGGGTATCTACAACCGACTTATCCGTCCACGAAGATTTCCTCGGTATGTACGAGCTAGAGAAAACCGATGCTGAAACAATCACCACTTCGCTGAAGGACATTTTGTTGCGATGCAATTTGACGATAGACGACTGTCGGTGGCAAACATATGATGGCGCAGCAAATATGGCTGGAAGCAGAAGTGGAGTTGCAGCCCGAATATCTTCAGAGAATCCCCGCGCCCTGTACATTCACTGCGGTAACCACAGTCTTGATTTGGCTTTGCATGATTGTGTGAAGGAAAGCGAAATTATCAGCGATACGTTAAAGGTCGTGCAAGACTTGGCCGTGTTTATTCGATCTTCACCAACACGAATGGCGCAATACCAGCATATCGCCAAAGAGATTAACGACAACGGCACGCAAGTTGAGAATCCGCATTTGCTGTGTCCAACTCGGTGGACGGTAAGAACCAAAGCCATCTCGGCTGTCTTGCACAATTACGAGGCCCTGTACTCCACATTACTTAGCATAGCCAAAGAATCTTCCAAGTCTACCGTACGTGACACCGCATCAGGTATGGCTAGCCAATTGAAGAAGTTTTCCACGTACTTTGGTTTAAGTTTTGCACATAATATCTTCAGCGTGTGTGAACAAGTTGCATCTACGTTACAGAAGCCTTCAATAACGGCACAAACAACTGTTACTTGCGTCAATTCCTTGAAGACAAACTTGCAACGTCAACGAGACGACTTCCATTTGTTTTACGACCAAGTAGTCACTTCGAGCAAGGCCATCAACTTTGTAGACGATCCTAAACTGTCAAGACCGAAGCAAGTTCCGCGGCGATTTCAGCACGGAGATGGTGAGCAACATCATTTCCAATCCGCGAAAGAATTCCACCGTGCCCAATGTGTTGAGGCAATTGACGCGTGCATGGCTGCACTACAGGAACGTTTCGATCAAGAAATATATTCTGTATTGATGAACATCGAAACCGTGCTCATTAATGCGGCAAATGGGCGTACGTTTGAGTTAAATGATGCAGTGAAACGCCTTTACGAAGATGACCTCGATTTTGATCAGCTAAAGGCAGAGTTAAAGCTTCTTGAAGGAATTATCTCGCAGCGACTTCCAGAAGTTAAGACGGTGACATCAATTGACACCATTACATCAATATTCTCAACAGAAGAAACTGACTCATCGCAGATCGTCATGGCAATGTCTAACGTTGTCCGACTTTTGCAGATTTACCTTCTTGCTCCAATGAGCGCAGCCTCTGGAGAACGATCTTTTTCAAGCCAGCGTCTTGTCAAAACGTATCTAAGGAGCACGATGACGGCAGCACGCTACAACAACCTTATTGTTATGCATGTAAACAAGGCCAGAACTGATGAACTGGACTTAAGTTTGATTGCTAAAGACTTTGTTCTGAAAAAAGAACGTAGGGTTAGATTTTTTGGCAAATTTTAATAAAATCGCATTACTTAATAAAATTGTTCATCTAATCATCTTCAGTTTGTTAAGACTTAGTACGCATGCAGAGCAATAGAGAATACGCATAGCATCCGAAGAATGTCTACCAATACTTTGCTGACTTTGTGACTTGATCATGATTCATAAAAGAATATATATCTATATTACACTAAGATACAGTAGTAAGGTACAAAACTCAAGTGCCCTTTTTGTGTCAGTGCCCCCCCACTTTCGAGGTGCTTCCGCGGCCCCTGGAAGCGTATAAAAAAGAAGAGGCCAATCAATACACGGCACATCATATAAGGATAAAGGACTGTGGGGCTAATCATCCTTACTTGCAGCCAGCGGCGGAATTGCGAAGGACGCAGATCAACGTGGCCGTGTCGAGGCATATCAAAGGCGCTCCAGGCAGCCGCCATACGACACAGTTCAGACCACGGATCACAGCTAAGATGTTAGGTGTTGATTTTAATTAAAATTCGAAAGCCAGCACGCGGAAGTGTATTAGAATTTGCCGAATTTCCAATTTATTACATAGATGTTCAAGTTTCGTTTTTTATTCATTGTAACATCGTTGAGCTGATGTTTCGAAGCGTTGAAATAGACCTCGGTTTTTGGGTCTGGCATACCCTGAAAAAGGCACTATTTCGGCACGGGTTTTTCTCCGAAGCACTGTTTCAAAAACAGAAAAACAACCATTGATCATTACCAACCGCGATTAATATTTCAATGGCGCTTTGGGAGACATTTCAACCTCTATCAAATGCTTGCGAACTCATTCAACCATCTAAGAGTTTTATTGTTAGTTTCGAAACAAGTTTCAATACATTTCGGACTTGGTTTAAGAAGTATTTTAAAGGATTTCACAAGGGGGGCATCTGGTCCTAAAGGGGGCATCTGTGCCCCGGGGGCATTCTGAAGGGGGCCATCTGGTCCTATTACAGGCTCGTAACCAAACGTCGTCTTGTCGATGAGAAAATATTTTACACCAGTTTTATAGCCTGCTTGCAGCCCGAAATTTCTTCTAAACCCGGAAATTACGTAATTACCGGGTTCAAAAGACATTTCGGGCTGCAAGCAGGCTAACAGTTTTAAAGATTCAACGACAAACTTAATAAACGGCTGTCGAGATTTATAGCAACGAAATATGGACGTATAGAAGAAAACCCTTCAACGAAATAAAACGTCAAATTATTAAATGACGTCTTAAATTATTGAAATAAAATATTGCCGTTTCCAGCGGCGCCCTTCAATTCTTCACTGATCAGAATAAAAGCTCGAGTACAAGGACTACTGTGGAGATATATCCACAACTGAAACACTGCCAGAGTCAAGACAGATCGAACGTCTGTGACCATGATGAATGATTCGTTATTCTGATTTTAATATAACGACTAAAAAATCAACAAGAGTAGCAAGCCGAGACAGTTATCCCCGCGACTATTGTTACTCCAGGTAAAGTCAAACAATGACGAAACTCTTATACAATGCCGTCAATACACCATAAACATTTCTCAACTCTCATTAAAATTAGAAACTTTTCTTATCCAACGCGCCGTTTAGGTAGCAATCGACTTCTGAACACAAAGCTAAACCAACATGCTGCGAATTATCTTCTCTTATGGAGTTAAACTCAGCTCCATCATTCAAGATTAGCCTGAACTCCATTATTTAGAGTAATTTTTAACTCCATCAGATCAGGAGTTAAATTTAACTCCATTATGCAGGAGTTAAAACAACTCCTGGAGTAGAACGTGGGTCAAAATAACTCCACTATATAATCTTACTCTAATGTTGGAGTTATTTCAACTCCCTTGATGGAGTTAAAATAACTCCTTGAAATTTGGGGGTGTTTGAAAAAAGCATGTAAAAGCGGGCGAGGGGTTGTTGCGTTCATGTATTTCTAGTAGCCTGCGTAGCTGGCGGTATTGGGGGTTCGGCCGCGGGCGGTAGGCGGGCAACGCGAAATACCATGCACCTGCCTAAAAACCATGTGTTTTTGAATAGTCCGTCCGCTGGGTGACGGAGAATTCTGATTGGTCAGAATATTGATTTTTGATTTCAGGCGTTATCATATTACAGACATTAAGCGAATGTATCGAGGAAGTATTGAATTATATAAGCGCTATCGGTCGCCACGTCGTTTTGAAGAGTGAACAACGAATTCCAATTGAATATCTATTGCTTGGTAGAGATGTGATTGCAATTTTGCCAACTGGATTTAGTAAAAGTATGATATTTGCCGTGTATGCTTTGGCGAAGCAAATAGAGAATGTTAGGAGTCTAACGTTCCGAGCGAAGGCCCTTCGTCAGAGAAAAAGAGAGAAGGGCCTTCGCTCGAAACGTTACACTCCCACGTTCTCCGTTTCGGCAGTATATCTAACCTTGCCATATTTCGATTATTGTTGCAACATTGCCTCCGCAGCACGCTACTTTTATTTCACTATTTGGAATTATTTATAATGATGTTCTGAACTCGTAGTCTCTCCCTTGAGTATTTATAAACGATCAAATCTCTTCTCTTGAATCGCTTAATTACACAGCAGTTGAACTCTCCGATGAAACGTTTGCGGATGTAGTACGATCACCGCCTCAATTTATTTACCATTGAAACAACAAAGTTCTTAGACGAAATCGTCGAAATGAAACGAACAAACAGGCTACATGCTTCATGTATAACTATTATTAGCTCACTTTCTGATTGGTTCTATTAAAATTCGGTGGGCGGAATTCAAAAACACATGGTTTATCGGAAGGCGGTATTTTGCGTTGCCCGCTACCGCCCGCGCCCGAACCCCCTAATACCGCCAGCTACGCAGGATAATTTCTAGTAATTGCATTGTAACATTATCTGGGTCATTTAACCCCATACTCGAAGCAAATCTGTAGAGAGAGACGAGATCTAAATCTATTTTAACCCAACCAGAAACCCTAATCCTAATCTTAATTCTAATCAGAAATTGAGTTTAGCTGTACCTCAATGGTGTGTCATCCTGATTCACTCGTAACGTATAAATAAACCTTAATTCTAACATTTTGGCTAAACCTTTTCTGTAAGCTCGAACAAAATCAAGAACCAACACAGAAAAGAAAATCTAAAAGTTCAACTACAAAGAAGAAAAATATAATCTATATAAAATATTTAAAAACTCCCAAACTGGACAGTACGAGTTTTGTTAACTGCTACCTATTACTCAAATGCAGATAAGGCGTTTGAAATTCTTGGTTGACAAAATTTAACAAAATAACGTCTATAACATTCGGCTGTATTGGCTTTAAAATCTCTTAAACCCATAGCACTAAATAACCTTCAATCAAAATTCATACAATATCTCTTATACCAACAATTAACTATGCTAAGTAAAAGCAATTTTGTTAACCGTAGTGCAGTTCTGTGAAATGGCTAGCCAAATAAAATTACTTGTATGGAGTTTTAGATCTGATTATGACTACGACTGCACGATGTAATAAATTCGTAGTCGACGTTCATTTCAATATGAAATTTTCTTTAAAACTCGTACGAAGATGAAATGCGAGTTTATTACGTCAGTACGAAATGGAAAACAGGATGGTGAGTATATAATAACGAATCTCGTAGTCGTATAGTTCGTACTGGTAGTCATGCAAATCTAATTTGCGCTATTTCCCACTTGCGACAAAAACTTGGGCGAGGTGCAGAAAGGCGAACAGGAGAACTCCGTAATTTAAGTATTAACGTAGGAACCAACTAAAGAATATTGTAAAAATTGTGACAGCAGATTAAGTTGTAAATTTTCTTAAATACAATGTTTTTCAAAAAAACCGGTCAGTGATGAATGAGAATTCACCTCTTATTTTTCGGTCACTTACATCATTCTCTAAACCCAGAATAGTAACTCATTTTAGCACAATAATCCTACTATCAGTCATCTCTATCCCGCATTCTGATTGGTTAACTCACCTGCAAATAACTGAGTGCTAATAATTTTCTGCTTCAAATAATTTTCGGAGCATACCCACTAGCGATAGCGCTGCTGACTGCAAATAATTTTCGTAAACATGGCGGTGATGGCCGCTAGTTTTCCTAAGCTCTCCGTAATCGAGTGTATTTGGAAGTAGCTATAACGACAATATATTTCAGAAAAGATCTATTTAAAAGCAAGACTCGTGCCAACAAAAAGTAAGTTTTGCGAAGATTTTAGTATGCCGAAGACAGAGAGAAGAATGGCGATCTCTTACTTCCGGCATTTCAAATTTTTAACTACTTTATGAATGATAAAACAATTATTGAACTCGTCTATCGCAAAATATCATGATTGACATGTCAGTGTCTCGATCCCAGTTATTTGCCTCTGTCCCTGACAAATCATGATATTTTACTCAGGCTCGTCCAATAATTGATAATCAACTGGTTTCTTACTTACCACCTCTCAGTTCTTCAAACTTCATCTTGAACCGTCCGTAGATACGGCGTACTTTTCAAAAAAAAAAGATTAAAAAATTAATTTAATATTTTAAAAACTCTACTTCTGAAGACGCACTGGAAAGAAACCAATAACCATGCATTACAACCTTCGGGTATAAGAAGTGCCATGTAATTCCAGTGTGAGGAGCAATTAAAAAATATGTCCTGCACTTCTGAATGTTTCTTTCCTGAAACAAATACTAACCAGAAGCCGAAAGTTTAAATTGTACGTGGATGTTGTTTGTCATAAAGTTAAACAGATAATTTCAAGGGTCTATGAAGTGAAAAATTCGTTAACATTTTTGTTGTTTTAATTAACAGAAGAGCATGTCAGGAGCAATTACTGAAAAGGTCAAGAGAATCTGGCGTATAGTTCCGGAGTTATCAACTCTTAAAGTTTGCCATGACTAGTTCGTTTTGGGAGAAACTTGCATGGGCTTCTTGATAACAATGCCTTTCAACGTATGCAAATAATCATTGATGTATATTCTATAATGTATATATTCTACACTCGAATTTTCCTTCACCAAAAATCCCTAGAACATGCCATGTAATCGAGTGAAATGCCCAATATTACTTCTCGTATACAATATAGATAGCCTTGTAGTAAACACTTTTTGTAGGTGGTATACTTATAGTGCTAGGTTTTGTATATAGAATATTAGATATGATACATGTACTATAGAATTACTGATGTTCTACTCAAGAAAGTTATTTTACTCTTAAAATAATTCTTAAAATAATATCTTAAAATATTTTACGTTGAAAATAATTTTCTTTGGATTCCTGCTTTGATTTCTTTCTTTTTGTTTGACATATCTTTCAGAGAAATCTTTTCAGTTTCGTTTGAAAAACATTTCTTTCATTTGGCTTCTATTTCCTTAATTCAACTTTGGAAAGATACCTACACGGGGCCTTTACACGAGCTCGGGTTGAGAGCCAACCCGGGTCAATTGTTCTTATATGCATACTTGTTCCTGCATTTGCGTACAACATAAGGCATTGTCACTGAAAGTCCAAATTTATCCCTAAACGAACTAGCCGTAACAAACTTGAAGAGTCCATAACTCAAAAATATGCGTCAGATTCTCCTAACCATGGTCGTTTATTCGTTAAAACAACAAAAACGCCAACAAATTTTTCACTTCATATTTCTTTCCTTAATCTCAGAACCTGATCTTAACATTAACATATAGAAATCGCGAAATTGGACATATATTCTATAATTGTATTCAACGGAACCTGTAACGAAATAAAGATTAAAATATCCCCATGCATGCTTCCTAAGCTGTTGACAAGTAAAATTGCCGGGTGCTTATATAATAACCGGAGTATGAAATTATAAGACGCCATACCAACAGAAAAATAGCTGATCTCAAATATCTATTTATTTACAGGTATAGTTATACAATAGATAGCCTTGTAGTAAACACTTTTTGTAGGTGGTATACTTATAGTGCTAGATTTTGTATATAGAATACTAGATATGATACATGTAATAGAATTACTGATATTCTACTCAAGAAATCTATTTTACTCTTAAAATAATTCTTAAAATAATATCTTAAAATATTTTACGTTGAAAATAATTTTCTTTGGATTCCTGCTTTGATTTATTTCTTTTTTGTTTCACATATCTTTCAGAGAAATCTTTTCAGTTTCGTTTGAAAGTCATTTCTTTCATTTGGCTTCTATTAACCCGGATTAGCTCGCCAACCCGGGTCAACCCGCCTATGCATAAACTCCTGTTATAGCGTTTACACGATAGCCGGGTCAATCCGTCTTACCGGGATTGGAGAGGTACGAAGGTGTGAAAATTTGGTCAATTTCTTCATGTAAACACGGGTTGACTTGACCCGGGATGGTGTAAAGTGTCGGCAATATGATAATTTGTGTCCAATCTCGTACCCAGGCGCTTACGAACGTGTCTTTGGCGCCAATTTTGTTAGTTGTCAAATCAGACTCTTGTGTAAACATGGCAAGTTCGAGCGCTCGAAAAGAAAAGAATTGTCAACTTTCATGAATCATGGCAGTGGTCTAGTGACAAGATAGAATATTCGACAGTCTGTCTCAGAAGGACTACAAAACTGAGACGGACTACAAAACTGAGACGGACTACAAAAATGTCGACTTCAATTCAGATGTCATTGCCTTGTTTTCTCGCTTACGCGAACGATAATAATAACTGTAATTTCTATAGCGCTTACAACTATCAAACATTCTGAAGGGCTTTACAAGATTAGAATACAAAAATTGCTACAGTATATGCATGATAAAACGAGAAACAGTTGTCTCTATAGTAAAAGTAACAAATAAACTTATTATAAATTATATGACATCGTAAAAAAGTGTGTTTTTAAAAGACTTTTAAAATTATTAATGTTTGCACAATTTCTAATGTTCAGTGATAATGAGTTCCATGCTTCAGGTCCAGCATATGCGAACGCCATATTAGATATGGTACTGAAATGGACTACAAGAATGTCGACTTCAATTCAGATGTCGTCGCCTTGTTTTCTCGTTTACGCGAACGAATAGGCGAGAATACAAGGCAACGACAACAGAAAAAATCGAAATTTTCTTACGACGTTTTTCGACATCACTAGCCATGGTGTTTGCCATGTTGTTTAGTGGATAATAATCGACCACAGGACTGGACACCAGAGCTCTGCATGCTCGGACAAAAAAACATTCCAAACCGGATTGGGGAAAAAAGCAACCAACCCAGGTTCATGCAAACACGAAAAAAGAATAACCCGGGTTGGCGAGCTAACCCGGGCGGTAATCGGTAAAAATGGCACTGGAAAAAATGGCACCGCGAAGGTTATCTGTTTCACTGGCAAGTTTCAGTGAATGCTTCTTAACAATAGCTGTTGCAGTGCTTTCGAAACGAAAAGGAGAGAATTAAGACATTAATTCTACCATGTTACTGGGATGACTCATTCGCGTCTATTTTTAAAAAGCATTCACGGAAACGGCAAAAGCGCTTCGTTACCGTTTGACCGACAATTGCTTTTTGACCGACAACTTGCGTTGGCGATGGTCGGCATTTGAATGAGTCATTGCGTATTGTTGAAGAGTATCACGGAAGCGTGTTGACAATGGTTTGCAGTTGAATGGGTATTGTTGATTAAGCCCTCGGGAGTTGCTTGGACCTTTGTATCCACATATTTGGCATATATGTTTCAAAAATAGGCATAGCATGATGCAAGTTGTTTTTAGAAAAAAGAATTGTGGGATAGACCATAGACGTATATAAATATAGCGTAACCTTAGCATGTTATTTGTCTGCCCGTATTCATTGGTATTCGTAACACGTGCAGGGATTACATAAGTGAAATGAAGTTATTGCAAGCAACAAGGAAGGAATGAAACTTTGCTTCGTTGGTTACATGTACACCAAACAGGTTTCCAAACCAAATCACGTTCGTTGGAGATGTGTAATCAACCACAACCACTCTTGATCAACTGCCTGAAAGACGAACATTCATGTGTCTCAGCCCTGGTTCTTCAAGATGAAATAGGAAATGAACGAGAACTAAACGGGTTTACCGTGATCTTCAGGAAATCTTTAGGTGCTGCGAGAAACATTCGGCTTAGTGATTTATAAATTTCTATCTAAATACATGCATGAAAACATGGTAATTAGTGAATTAAAGCATGCAAATTTGCAACAAAAGTAGATATTTATTAGGAATAAAATATTATTAACAATAATCGATTTTTTTAGATCTTGTGTCTATTTCGTATCTCGAGTTTTCAAAGGATTTTTCAGCGGTGCCATTTTTTCCGTATTGTCAACCTTGTGGTGCCATATTTTCCGATACCATTTTTTTCGCCATTTGACCTGGGCTGGCTCTCAACCCGGGCTCGTGTAAAGGCCCCCTAGTAAGTGGCGACCCCATATTCCTATACATTTACACATATTTAATTTCGGGGAGATACCACATTAGGTCGTGACATCATTTTTCTCTATAATTATTAATTTTTGGAAGATACTCACATTAAGAGGTGTCCCCGTATTTTTTTTATTTACGCATATTTAATCTCGAGGAGATACCCGCATTAAGTGGTGAACACATTTTTTTCTGTAATTTTTAATTTCGGGGAGCTACTCATTAGATGGTGAACTCATTCTTTTATAATTCTAATTTTGGGGAGATACTCGCTCTGTGTCGTGACTCTATTTTAGTTCTTTCCGATTTCTTTTAAGAGATATCCACAAGTGTTGTGGTAAAGTTTAAATACAGAACTTGACCTTTTTTTACTTGAAACCAGACTACAATTAGTATAGGTAATCATATGATAACGAGTACAATTAGCCGTTAGGCGAGTGCAATTTGGCATAATTTTCAAATATCACGAGTAGTTAATTGTACGAGAAAAATCATATGATTACTCATTATATGCATGACAAAATTACGACACGTACGCTTGGTACTCACTCACGCCTTTAAAAACATCTTGTTTCATTACTTGACAAGAAACATGTTCACTCTGGGTGCTCTCTGTACTCATTTCAAAATATTTACATGGAATTTTTAGTTCATAGTGCACCACAAGTTGTTGGAAATGTGAAAACTTTCCATTGCAGAATTGGCCGCCATTTTGAATTTTATTGTCAACATCGTTCCCAGGGCCTTCTCTACTTTTATTAATTGTACTGCAGTGCAATTAAAATAATTGTACTCCCCTCAGCCAATCAGAATGTAGTAATTTTGTCATGTATATAATAATAAATAATACCATGCATCAGGGATATAAATACTTTCCTACGGTACGTAGGACGTAATTCTATTTTAATTTGGTCTATTTCTGTACATAGTTTGTTTTTTATATGTTATTTCTTTGTATATTACTGCATGTTCGCTCTGTTCGGGGAGCAGGGCTGGTTATCTCGGTCCCGACCCAGATTTCCTGTCAAGTTTTCCCAGATGTGGGTTTTTTATCAGACAGGTTTTTCCTGGCCTTCCTGATGCCAGCCAATTGTGTAACAGTGCATAGCTAACTTCCTCACCTATATCTTGCAGTATACTTGTATATTTTGTCATTGGTTGTTTCTGCATGTATATCGCGCTTGTTTGTTTCTTTTTATTCTTTGTATATAGTTTTCTTGCATGCCACCATTCATGTAATCTATCACACATATTTCGTAGAATGTCTACGTGTAGTCTAGCAATGTTTTATTAAAGAGTTGTTTGTCTCCAACACTGGACCCTGCAGCAAGATTCTCCACACTCCCAGTTGTCGTGTGCGTTGTAGAGTAATGAATTATGATTAAATGTCCCGAAAGCCGAGGGAGGGTGTGTGGACGTCACGAAGGCCGCAGGCCTGAAGGACTTTAACACAGCTTCACGAAACCCAAGGTTTTAGGGGAATTTAATCACTAATATCCCGACATGTCATGGTATTAGTTTGTAATACCATGATTGACGAGGTAATATAATTAGCATTGTTTGGAATTCTTTTAGGAACTAGAACGTGTAACACAAATATAGCTGATAGATTTTGTGTGAACAAACTGAACATACTAACGCGACAAATTTACTCAAGCTTAATGTCCTATATGGGTAGTGAAATTCAATGGTCTTTTGATGTTCGCTCATGCATCTTAATGAGGGAAAAATTAGAAATTTTCTTCCAAACCAGGAAAACCCCGAAAATTACAGCTTAAATCTCTCTGTAAAAACAAAAGAAACGGAAATAATCATGGTATTAGTATCTATAAACTCCCTCCATTTTAAATTTAGTTGGTTACTGTAAAAAATAAAACAAATTCCAAAGAATCAAACATCAGAATTTGTTTTACTTTTTACTTTTTGAAATTATCGGGTGGTAATGATAATTACTGTAACCACTTAACTTTCTAGATTAATCTTATAGTTATTACAGATAGCTTTCTGCGTCAATAACATGGGTTTAATTTCTACACTGTATTAAGCTAAGTAAAAGACATTGAATTAAATCGAAATTGAGTGAAACGAAATAGCTGATAAAGCCCCATAATAACAGATGCAGATGCAAAGGAATGCAGATGAAGGATAAAACGTGGATGAAAAATGTAGATTAGAGAATAAAATGTAGATGAATTAAAAAATACGAATGTAGATAAATGCGGATAAAAAATCAACCCAAAATAAAATCATAAACATCTTAAACTATCACACTTTTCGGCTGACTTCGTCTGTGGATATACAAAATCATGAAATGTTCCCTTATTGGTACTTACCATACAAAATCATGAAATGTTCCCTTATTGGTACTTACCATCATCATCATCATCATCATCATATAAATAAGAAACAGAGAAATATGATTTCTCGAATTCTTTAAATTCCTTCTCGAGTACTTCAAACTCCTTCAATAATACTTCAATCTTCGTCTCACGTTTTCCGCCTTCTACATATAAACAAAATTATTATATATACCGTTGGGCACTGTTGTGATATTGATGCATCTGAAAACTCTATAATGATGATGAAGTGTCAACAAATTTAGCTTTTAAAAAACTAATTGACAACGCTATTTATGTAAGAAAATTTTTATCTAATAATATCCATAAAAATTTGAAATGTAACACAAAGAAAAGACTAAAATTATTATTTATAAATTGATAATACTACTATAAAAGGCGGGATATAAATAAATAAAAAAACCGTAAGAAAGAGACAGAAAAGAAGACCAATTTGCGAAGAAGAAGAAATAATTAAAAAGAAAATTAAGAATGGCCGAATGAGGACGCAAATTACTTTAAGCTGTGTACATATGTTCACCTTTCATATGTTCACAATATATGCAACTATTTACAAGACAATTAGGCAAAAGACCAAACAAGATAACATGATTAACAGTTGCAAGATAACAGACGTTCGGTGGACGTTCGTCAAGCTCCATTACTCAGAAAATATTTCTGAGACCCCAGACAGCTGGGTTCGAACCTGCATTAGGAGGTTGCAGATTCGAACCCTGTCTGGGGTCTCAGAAATCTTTTCTGAGTAATTGAGCTTGACGAACGTCCACCGAACGTCTGTTACATTACACCAAGCTCGCAAACGTACCACATGCATTACATATATACGTACAACTATCATGTCACATTTACAAGATACTGACGAATAGAATGGGAAATGCTTAGTGTGTACAAGATTGCGGTGCCCTGACGAGTAACCGTTGAGCGGCTGGCTCTTTAAGGTAGCTTTACATTCTGGGTGTTACTTTTTTTGTGGCAGACACAGAAACGTGGGCTCTGGGAACGAGAATACCAGCGATGTTTTTGACGACAAGGATTTTGGCGGCTTTTTGACGACACCATGTTTGTGAAGAAAAGCAATGAGCAATCCGCAGGCAGATACAATTGTGTGTCCTGACGTGCTAGCGGCTAGCTTGTCAGCAAGCTTTATAATTTTTCTTGTACGTTTCTGCAGAATTGATAGACAGTCACATAAACGACATAGGCTCTGGCGTTGTCGCATCATCATCATCACCATCATTTATTCGCCAAATAATAATAGGATAGTAGATAAAATTAAAGTGCTATAGAAGATAATTGGCAAGAGGACCTCATGAAACCATAAGGCTATTATAGAAGAGGTCCCCTCGTATAGATTTGATATTATTTAAATTTTATAATAACGAGTGGTGTATGCAAATATAACGAATTCAGGTATTTTCGCCCATTAAGTAGTAAATGAAAAGTTTCTTATGGAAGGAGAATATAGAAGCTGAGTTGGTAACTGAAGATGGTAGAGAATTCCAAATTTTTGGACCTAAGTGAAGAATTGTAAATTGTTTAATATTTGTTCGACATGTGTGGGACATGTAATCTGCTGCATATCTAGTATTATAATTATGTACTTGACTATTAGTTAAAAATAAATCAAGGAAAAACGACGGTAGCAAACGATGGTGATATAAAAACATAAATTTAGCAATATGGAATGAATTTACTTTATAGATATCTAGAATTTTTAAGTGGATAAATAAGGGTGCTGAATGGGCTCGGAAATCTGAATTCGTTATGGCACGCACCGCTCGTTTCTGAAGAAGAAGAATTCTATGTAAACTAGTGACGTATGTAGATGACCAAACTATGTTACAGTAATTAAGATAAGGATAAATCAGAGTGTAATATAGAGACAATTTTGTCTTAGTGGATAATTCGAAACGAGATCTATAAATTACTCCAATAGATCTTGATATTTTTTTACACACGTAATTAATATGAGATTTCCATGCAAGGTTCTCATCTATATAAATACCCAGGAATTTCACTACTTGCTCTTGTTTAAGACATTGATTGTCATAAACAATAGGCAAATTGATATTGATTAACTTTTGTTTTGGTTTAAAAATAATATAACTTGTTTTTTTTATATTAATAGAAAGCTTATTGGATTTCATCCATTTGTCAATATCAATTAATTCTGTGTTTAATACAGAAATTAGCTGTTTTGGATCTGAGTGAGAATAAAAAATGCTAGTGTCATCTGCAAAAAGCAAAGACTCCGCCATTCTCGTAGCATTAGGTAGATCATTAATATAAAGTAAAAAGAATAAAGGGCCTAACATAGAGCCCTGAGGTACACCGCAACTTATTATTTGCTTGGAGGAACTGGTCTCCTTAATTTGCACAAATTGTTTACGATTAGAAAAATAGCTCTTAATCCATTGCAGAGCTACACCACGGATACCATAATGTTCTAGTTTAGCAAACATAATTTCGTGGTTTAAGGTATCAAACGCTTTTGAAAGGTCCAGAAATACACCGACAGTGATTTCTTTTTGGTCTATGGCTTTTTTTTTTGGTCTATTTCTTTTTGGTCTTTGGGCTCTGGCATTGTCGCATTGAGAATGGAAGCGATGTTTTCGACGCAAGGGATCTTGGCGGCTTTTTTATACGATCTCCGTAAAGCGAAGCGTTCGGCAGGTAAAAACAACTGCGCAAAATTGCAGTGCCCTAACAAGTTAGAGACTAGATCGTAAGGCACCTTTATGCTACGGTGCCCTGACAAACCAGTCGCTGCTCTGACGACTTGTTAGATAGTTTCATATTCAGGGTGTTGGACACAATCGTACGCTAGGCCGTGGCACCTGTAAGCCACGGACACAGAAGCGTGGGCTCTGGAAACGAGAATGCAAGTGACTTTTTTGACGCCAAACAGGGCACCGCTCTTCAGGACTTTGTCCGCTTCAAAAATATTTTTGCCGTGTTGGTTAAAAACATAATTGCAGATGATAAAAAAACGTTTGCCAAACTCATCCAACTTGGCGCTAATGACATAAGGTAAACACCAACAAAATTAAAATCGTCAAGAGAGATGTTATGTTGAGTTTGACAACAATGAGCAAAATTTGGGAGTCAATGAGCGAGGCATTTCTTTCTCATCAAAGGCTATATATACCCATATATTTTCAGGTTTGCATATAAAAATGTCGGCATTTTGGAAGGAAATGCAATATGCTTCACAACACTTAACGCGTCATATTTTAACAACAAGCGATCTCAACATGTGAATTCAGTTTTTTACGTGAAAAAGGCTACGCAAACGTCCTCCTAAGCTGCGAATGCAGCCGCATACTGTGGCTCGGTCCTCCCAAAGAGCAACGTCCGCGACCCAGTGAAAAAAATTCCATACTGATAACGTCTATGTCAGAATACATGCATCGTGTCTGATTGGCTATTCTGTTAACAATCGAGAGAAATTTAACACACACATTGACAAGAAGTCACGCTCGATGCCTAGAAAAATGTTCGATTTCAATGGGAATCTAACAATTTATCGCAAATGGAAAGAATAACTATTTGTTTTCTTTAATGACAAAAACTAGGCATTTGCCTTGAAATTTAACACAGAAACGGCGTTGGCGTTAATTTTGGTCAGGTCCAAGCCATGCACCAGTGATTTTATTTATTCGCGTATATATGATCACAGAATAATCAACCAATCAGAAGCGATGCTCGCATTCTGGGAATATTAACATCATCAAGTATGGAATTTTTACAGTTAAGAGACAGACGTTATTTTGGAGAAAGAACGAGCACACAGTACGGGGCTGCTGCCACAGGCTAACGACATCCAGGCTGAAAACTAAATCCGAAAAGTCGGAGTATAATTTCATTATTTGTGTTCGGATTCCTACAAGCTTGTATTTCACTCGAAGATGTTGCGCGTAAATAACGTAACATTATTTAATATCTATTAAAATATTCTAATTTGCTTCTTGTCGTTATGGTTCTTCACTTTTAACTTTTAAGCAAGACTCATATTTATCATGTTAACAATTTCGAAATGCCTTACCCGAAAATCCACGTTTAAGATAATCCACCTTTTCCTCAAGGCTTTTTAAAGTAAGTCCTAAAAATGGATTGATATTGCATCAAAAGTGAAGTGCTGCGAGTTGCTACCATTTACTATTTAGTAGTAAAATACTTGTTATCGTCCGAAGCATTTTCAATTAAAGAGCTTAAGCATGCGACGTTTTCCTCAACATGGACGTCACGCGTGTGGAATCGAGCCATTAAAGAGTGATGGCGTCAGCACTCTTGCTTGAAGTGAAGTGAAGAACAGCAATCTATGCAGTTTTAGGTTGTTGATTTGCAGCAATGACGGCTGTTGCCATCTTTGGTGGCTCAATTTTGTGCGCGTGACGTGGGTGTTGACAGTAACCTCGCATGCTTAAAATGTTAAGTGAAATCATCTGGCACAATGGTGTGGAATGTCATATAAAAATTAATGAACAAAGAGTCGTTTTAATACACTGTCTGCCCCTCGAAATGTCGCTTAGCCTTTTGTGGCCTTGATATATACTTCCAACAACAAATAGAGTTGTGTTTGATATAATAGTATAGTAGAAAAATATACTTCTCTTTAATAAATCAACATATTCCAGCGCCAAACAATGCCAGGCGTAGCGTAGCGCCCAATTTAATGATGCCTGCCGCTGATCGGTAGACATTGCGTATACCGAAGATCATCGCCCACGAAATCCTAAATCGAGTTTGTGAACGCATATAAACTTGGCCCAGACCTCGTCAAGATTAGTGAGCTGCTCGCCTCACGGCTCGCAGCAAAAACGACTCATTTATACCGAAATGAAAAGTATAACGTAAAGAACCCAATAAAGACTGCAACCGCAAGGAAATTTTTATGGTTTTCAACAATTCCAACAGACAACGGAAAAAACACCACAACCAGTAGATGGCGGAGCAGAAAATTTTATAATTTTTATAAATCGCCAATTGTACGTATTTCCATTACCAAAGCTGGAACTAATCAGCTGTGTAAAGGGATGAGACTGGACAATTTGAGACATCGCGGGTAGAGGCCACTGTATCAATTTCAAATTCTTCATCTTAGAACAGCGTTAAGTAATAAAAACTACCTTGGCTACAGTACAACAGACAACGGAAAAAACACCACAGCCAGTAGACGGCAAAGCAGAAAATTTTATAATTTTTATAAATCGCCAATTTGTCTTGTCATTGCCAAAGCTTGAACTAATTAGCTACAAACTTAAAGGGATAAGACCGGACAATTAGAGACATCGCGGGTAGACTGCATGAGACGCAACGAAGTCCTCATGTCCGCTACCCTGGGTGCCAGAGGTTTTTCGACGCTCGTGGGGGATAACGGGGACACACGAGGAAGCCAGGCGGTAAAGTGGGAGGGGCCAACCCGGAAGGCGAGCACGAAAAACCTCTGGAACACCGAGCCGTGTTTTACTGTTTTGATTTTGAAATTTGAAACCTCCGTACTCAGGGGCCGTACGGGTAATGATATTTTAACAATCCAGAGTCAACTCTACTTTGTATTTCTGAAACAAGTAATAATGCTATCGTCTCGACAGTCTTCTATACATTAGACCACTAAAAATGGATCAAATCTAATAAAACTGGTTTGATTTTAGTTCGGGCGACGTAACGCTGCCCGATATTCACTATAGACTTTCAAATCCGCCATCTGTTACTTGTCATGCAGACACTCAGACAGTTATAACTTCTAAACTATGCATTATTGAAGGTTATCCGGAAAACGCGGACACGGACACGCGGACATGGAAAACGCGGACATGGAAAACGCGGACACTTGTATTTTTTCATTGTAAACGCATATCTTGAGTAATACAAGATGTTAATATTCGGGGTCTGTTTTATACTTTATTTTTTCAAATTCTCGGATGGTATAAACGGCTTTTAGTTTTAGATACCAGCTGCGGCTTTATTTATATCTGCGGTCGTAAATATAGCCTAATCCTCTCAGTACGGCTATATTTGCGGCATTTTTTGCTTCGTTTTATATACATTCAATGCAAATCAGTGTATTCAGTGAATAAGATCAATGTTGCCCTATAGGTCCAACTGATCTAATAAGAAACGATTAAGCGCATTTGACCAGCAGACTCATTACGCCTTGGCATTAGCTGTTGCGGTTACCCAGCCGGTCGTCTTAATGTCTGTATTTATGTTTGTAACGTGTATGGAAAAGTTATTAAAATAAAATAAAATAAAATAAATAAATACATAAAATAAACGGCAGGCTGGAAGGTTGGAGAAAACGTGCTTCAGATTGTTAACGTATTTGCATCCCTCCATCATTATTTCTAATATTTTATCTTTTTTTATATAATGTAATGACTTTAAAACAATTAATCCTTTGGTAAGGGGGCAATAAAAGAATTGTTACCCACTCACTCACTCTCTTTCATCCCCTCCATTGTACACTCCCTCCCTCTCTCTCTCTCCCCTTCTCCCTAGTCCCTTCATGCATAAAGTTCTCTCTCTAAAATTACACAAATAAAGCTCAGTCGAACTGAAAAGCTCTCATGAATAAAGTCAAATGTAAACATAGTTTCCTGGTTTAAATGTTTACCAGCGGGAAAGAGAAAATAAAATAATTTTATCCCTTTCTTGTAAAGTCTGTCAATTCTTCCTTTGATAACATGAATTACATGTAATCACGTGATCGCGATCCTTTTAAATTAGCAGGTTTGGAATTATAACTCATGACAAAATTATAAAAAAAGATAGTGTTATAATTGACGGTACCGAAAAAGATGGAGGCGGTATATTCAAGCACAATGCTTTGCGACATCAAATCAGCTCAAATAACATCAAAATATCCTTAAAATATACTGATATAACTAAACATTGTTTATCATGCTAAGATGGATTAAGTAAGCCTTCATTCCTACCAAAGTTAATCGTTTTAAAACCCTATCTTCCAATAATTCTGCAAGAAACAAAATTTAATGCACGCAAAGGATTGTGGTTAATATATTTTCAATGACGAAGACGTCTCGTCGCTGATCAAAGAAATCAACGGACACAACACGAGCATTACAGCATTTTTCGGGAAAGTCGTGTAGCCAATATCATAAAGCTCTTGACACATAGCTGCAACCAGTTGGAAAATTAGAGATTTATCCAAAACCAGTTGGTAACATGGCAAAGACATCACGCTGTTGCATGAAATTGAACAGACATTCAGCGCTTGATTCTCACTGAGCTTGGCAAACCTCGGGGAAATGCTTTAAAACATTATGCACACACTCAGAGAAATCTTTGCGAGAAAGTAAAGTCATTTTACCAAAGATACCTTTGTTTACATGTAAAACGATCAACCAACAGCAGAATTGTTTGAGTTGCGTTAGTGAATCCTATCAAATTCGAGACTAGAATTGACACGTCCAAATTTTAACATAAGCGTTCGATATTCAATAAAACAGCTCGTTAGATATGTCTTTCTATTTTGACCAATCAGAATTTACATCCAAATTTCTGACTAAAAATGTCACCTTAGTATTTTGATTGGTTCGGCGGGATCAGAGGAATCGCGCTCTGGTCAAGAGGTTCTTCCCGCTCGCCCTTTTACTCCCTCAAATATCCCCTATAATCCCCTGCTAACCCCCCTGCGAGCGTGGAAGAACCTCTGGCACCCAGGGTACATGTCCGCTTGTTAGGGGAGAAAATGACAGCATGCCTCAGTATATTGCTGCAACAGAACATGGCATGTATGCAAATTACGCCTACTTTGTTTGACGTCATCTTATCAACATTTAAGAAATACAAACTTCAACACAACAATAAATGAAAGCTCAAATCAAAAAATACTTTAACATTTAATTATACACTTTACATAGAATCAGTAATATCGTATTTCGGGTAATTGGAACTTTAGGGAACAAAGAAATTATGGGTTGGCTAAAATGGTGCGGAGTTCCAATTTACAAAAAAAGAGAGAAAAATGGCAAGCAACATGCAGACATTTGAGCAGGACTCCGTAGTTTTGTACGTATATTATCTTAGCATAGCGACCAACCAATCTGCCCCAACCAAAGATAATTGTGAACTTTTCTCAGAGAAAAACGTTCAGTGGTAGGGTGGAAGGCAACTCGCTCCTCTTTCTGTCAGTTACGACACTCCCTAAGACCTTACCCCAGGGTAGACACTCACATTAGCCCAACATTGCTACTTAACTGATCTCTCACTTACTACGTTTCAGTTCTTCATAATCCCTCTTGAGACGTTTGTACCTCCAGCGTAAGTCTTTAAAGAAATTAAAAAACTGATTTTAATATCATAAAAACATTCCTTCTCTGAAGACGCAGCTGGAAAAAAAACATGCATTATACAACCTTCAGTTATAAGAAGTACAATATAATTCCAACGTGAAACAAAATATAGGTCAAGATCACATAATCCCTCTACATGTAAAATCGTCTGAAATTATAAGACGCCATACCAACAGACGAATATAGTTAATCTCAATATATCTATTACTTTACAGGTATAGTCAGTTATACAATAGATAGCCTGTAGTAAACAGGTTTTGTGGGCAACCATTTAAAGGATAAGCCATAGTGTATAGTGCTAGCCTAGTTTTAAAGTAAAAACCGGTCAAGTTTTCTATTACAAAGTAAGGTTACGAAACACTTGTAGATATCTTTTAAAAGGTTTATTGGAACAATAAAAAAATTAGTTCACCCCCTAATGTGCAAAAATCTCAAAACACACACACACACACACACACACACACACACACACACACACAAAACGAAGAATGAATCCAAAGAAAACGATTTCCGAAAAGCAAAATAGATTTCTTGACTAGTATATCAGTAAATAATCTATATTACATTATCGCCATGAAAACTTTCAAAGAAATAAATCTATAGTACATCTACCATATCTAATATTCTATACACTATACATATAAATATGTATATTTTGCCACAACAGTAAATTGTCCAGTCAAAAATCTTGATTTATACCACGTGATCAGTCAATTAAACATCGAATTACTCCTCACTTCATAGTATTAAAGTGATTTACCTCGCCACAGCGAGGAATATAGTTCGTGTACCACGCGTAAATGCCACGCACGATTCACGAAGCTGTCAACAATGGCCGAGTTTGGCGGGACAAGAAGACGTTTCGCCTGAACATTCAGATGTTGACAAGATTGTTCCGTTACAAGAAAATAAGAATTCAGGAAATACAATCATCCAGAAGCCTTGAGACGACACTTAATATCAACAGAATGGAAACAGACAATAAAAAGCTGACAAAAGTTAAGCTAAATTTATTAACATTATTTAAGCTTTTTTTTAATTCTTTTATAATTCTAATTTCGGGGAGATACTCGCTCAGTCAGGGGCGAAACTTAAGGGGGGGGGGGGGGGGGAGGGGGTGACACCCCCCCAAAATACTACAAACCACGATTTGCAGGGCAATCGGAGTAGAAATCCCGATTTGCAGGGCAATCGGAGTAGAAACCCCGATTGGCAGGGCAATCAGAGTAAAATTTAGAAAATGGGCAAAAAGGTTATGATTACATTTACGTCTAGAAAAAATAATGCATGACGATTATACTTTTATCAGTTTTATGCACGATCACCATCAAGAATTCTGTATATTATTACGAATTAGTAATAAGTGACCTTAGTCCGTGAACGTACCGGTAGTCCAGCTGTGCATGCAGTGGCGGATTAAGGGGGGGGGGGGGGCTGACTGGGCTACAGCCAGGGGCCCGCGGCCTCACGGATCCTAGGGGGGACTTCCCCAGGCCCCTACGTGCAGTGCAAGAAGGGGCCTGGGGGGCCCAATCAGAAATATAGCCAGGGGCATCAGGTACCCTTAATCCGCCTCTGTGTGCATGCGTACTAGTATATTTTTTAGGAAACGCGTGCGCTGTAGCTATAGTGTTTGAGATTTGCAGATTCATGGAGACGGCTGAATGCTTATTACCCAGTGAACTCTATATGTTATTACCTGCTTCCAAAGTTGAACCTGAAGTACTCCTGTCTGAGCTAGACATTTTTATTACCATAGTTTCATCGAAACAACCCAGCTCCGTGCAGGAGGCTGCCAAGTACGTCCATCAAAATAAAAGGACATTTCCAACCGTATGCAAAGCCTATCAGCCTTTGCTTCAGTAATGCACCAGTTTCTGTTGCAAAGGATGAGCGAACTTTCAAGGTGCTGTTACACGATGCGATTTTTCTTGCAACTTGCAACAAATCACTGAATGTTGTAAGTTGCATAAAAAATCGCACCGTGTAACACCCTGTAGCAACTTGCGATTTTGTCATTTTTGCCATGTTGGAAGTTGCAAGAAAAGTTGGATGGGCTCTACTTTTTGCTGCAACTTACAACAAAAATCGCAAGTTGCTGAACGTGTAACACCCTTCCTGCAACTTGCGATTTTTTTTCCATATGTATCGTGTAACAGCACCTTCAGTAAGCTCAAAATTGTTAAGAACTGCCTAAGATCAACAATGAAAGACAAACGTTTGAACGACTTGATATGTTCTTGCTTGTGAAAAGGATCTCACCGACAACATCGATTAAAAGTTGTTCTGAGTACTTGGTCGAAAATTAAAATGCGCAAATTTCCAATAAAACCGATTAAATAAGTACTGCCGCAATATGCTTTTCTGTATTATAGCTACGTAAATTCAATTCAACAATTTTTTTCATGATCTTGTTAATTAATATTTATTTTGAACTCTATGTATTGCTAATTGCCATCATACACCAGACAATAGGAATTTAGTCCAAATGCATGTAGATTGAGGCAGGCTTCCGTATATGGGAAGCACGGTTGGTGTGTGCTCTTAGGGCGCTGCCTCTCACCAATAGTTAATTCCGATATGTGTCGTATGGTGGCTGCCTGAAGTGCCTTTGATATGCCTTCGACTCGGCCATGTTAAAATTTCAATGTGTAAATTGCTTATGAAAAGCCCCTTGTACGTACAGTATACATTTCGATAAATTTTACATATGGAGCTGTAGGGCACCATAGATTTTAACAGGGCAGTATTACCCTACACCCCCCCCCCCCCCCAACGGAAAAGGGCTAGTTTCGCCCCTGCTCGCTCTGTGTGGTGACTCTATTTTAGTTCTTTCCGGTTTCTTTTAAGATATATCCACAAGTGTTGTGGTAAAGTTTAAAATATAGAACGTGACCGCTTTTTACTTTAAACCAGACTACAATTAGTATAGTACTCATATGATAACGAGTACAATTAGCCGTTAGGCGAGTGCAATTTGGCATAATTTTCAAATATCACGAGTAGTTAATTGTACGAGCAAAATCATATTACTCATTATATGCATGACAAAATTACGACACGTACGCTTGGTACTCACTCACGCCTTTAAAAACATCTTGTTTCATTACTTGACAAGAAACATTTTCACTCTGGGTGTTCTCTGTACTCGTTTCAAAATATTTACATGGAATTTTAAGTTCATAGTGTACCACAAGTTGTCGGAAATGTGAAAACGTTCCATTGCAGAATTGGCCGCCATTTTGAATTTTATTGTCAACATCGTTCCCAGGGCCTTCAATATTTTTATTAATTGTACTGCAGTACAAGTAAAATAATTGCACTCCTCTCAACCAATCAGAATGTAGTCATTTTGTCATGCATATAATAATAAGTAATACCATGCATCAGGGATATTATGATTAAATGTCCCGAAAGCCGGGGGGGGGGGGGGTGTGGACGTCACGAAGGCCGCAGGCCTGAAGGACTTTAACACAGCTTCACGAAACCCAAGGTTTTAGGGGAATTTAATCACTAATATCCCGACATGTTATAGTATCAGTTTCTAATACCATGATTGACGAGGTAATATCATTAATTAGCATTGTTTGGAATTCTTTTAGGAACTAGAACGTGTAATACAAATATAGCTGATAGATTTTGTGTGAACAAACTGAACATATTAACGTGACAAATTTACTCAAGCTTAATGTCCCATATGGGTAGTGAAATTCAATGGTCTTTTGATGTTCGCTCATGCATCTTAATGAGGGGAAAATTAGAAATTTTCTTCCAAACCAGGAAAACCCCGAAAATTAGTAAAAACAAAAGAAACCGAAATAATCATGGTATTAGTATGTATATACCCACTCCGTCTTAAATTTAGTTGGTTACTGTAAAAAATAAAACAAATTCCAAAGAATAAAATCGGAATTTGTTTTATTTTTGACTTTTTGAAATTGTCGGGTGGTAATGATAATTACTGTAACCACTTAACTTTCTAGATTAATCTTATTAGAATTATAGAAGAATTGCTTCACCCTACTGATCATCATCTCTATACAACTGGATTGCTCATCCTTTATGGGATGTAATCAGCAGTAACCATTTTGAAGCCACTGGCGGCCATATTGGTACTCCAGGTCCAGTGTACACCGCAGGCCTGAAGGACTTTAACAAACACGACGTTTTAGGGGAATTTAATCACTAATATCCCGACATGTCATGATATTAGTTAGTAATACCATGATTGACGATGTAATATAATTAGCATTGTTTGGAAAATATAGCTGAAGAAATTTGTTTAAAACTATGTGCCTATGCAACGAAGTTTTCAAGTTGGGGAAAATAACATTAAAGTAAAGTTTGAGATGACTTCTTTCAATTGTGAAAGTTTCAGGGCGAAACATTGAAGGAAAGTATGTTGTATTAACGTTTGAAAAATAGGGTTTTGTCGCAGGATGCTGAGACATATTTTATTCCACAACTAATGACATCACCAGGGCCTACATGAATTCTTATTGTCATCAAACAAACTGTTCAAAACACCCTTTAGAAAATTAAATTCTCAGGGAAAAGTGTTCACAAAGATGTGTAAAATTTATTCATATCGAGTTATTCATTTTAAAATATACATAGCCGATGCCGTATCAAACTTGGTCATCTTAACAGTGATTAGGAATATACTGTCAATTTTTGACAACTTATACATGTTCGTGAATAGTTCACTTATGAAACTTAAAATGTCTGACTACAAAATGACAAAATGACTGCATTTTTCTGTTTATGTACACGGCATTGTGCCACGAGCTTAGAATGCAAAAAAACTTGAGATCTGGGTCGAGTGACACCATTAGTTGTGCATGCAGCTATGCCAACTATTCTCACTGAATAATTAATTAGCTCAGAGCGGTAAAAATTAACTTTCCTGTTCCGGTGGATTTAGTTTCTTTATATCTTTTTGATAAAGTTTCTTCTAGTGCTTCAGCCTCGTCTCTTGCTTCTGCGGTCTATGGCATTCGATGGGCTCACCACATCGCCGGTCTGGAATCACCAACCGATCATTTGTTCGTCAAGCAAATTTTGGAGGCAGGCAAACGCTTGTATGGTAAACCACGCCAGCCTCGGAAACCGATTTCCTTGGATACTTTGCGGGAAATCGTTCTCAAGTTTGGCACTGTTCGGGCCTCTTTGTCCGACCTGCGTCTTTGCTTTATCTTTCTTGTAGGGTTTGCAGGGTTTTTGCGATGTGATGAGTTAATTCATATTCAACGTAAACACGTACATGTCCTCGAAGATCACATGGAAATTTTTATTCCTTCTCGGAAAAACGATAAGTATAATCCTGGGCACAGAGTGTTCATTGCCAAAACTTCCCATATTACATGTCCCGTTGACATTACGCTTAGATATTTGCACTTGTTACCAAGTTGTTCTGATCAATTTTTGCTATGTCGTTTGACGTGTACCAGGAAAGGCTACGTAGCCCAAAAGCGGGCCATTAGTTATTCTAGGGTTCGTGAAATAATGTTGCAGGCCCTCAAAAGTATTCTCCCTGATGTTTCCGGCTACGGTACCCATAGTCTCAAGAGAGGCGCAGCCTCAGCTGCTTGTAATTCCGGTTCTGTTACCGCAGAACAAATTGATCTGCATGCGGGGTGGAAGTCGACGCTTTCACAGCGTTTGTATGTTGAAAATAGTCTTGATAGTAAATTAGCTGTGTCTAAGTCTTTGAAGTTATAACTTTAATATATGTTTCACCTGCCTTGCTTTGTCTCGCCTCGTTTCCTTGTCTTTGTAGCTTTCGGGAGCTGTTTGTCTCCAACACTGGACCCTGCAGCAAGATTCTCCACACTCCCAGTTGTCGTGTGCGTTGTAGAGCAATGAATAAATACTTTCCTACGGTACGTAGTGTAGTAGGAAAGTGTATTCATTATGGCACTCGCTGCATGTATTCCCAAGAGGATGCTGGGGCGGACCCCGTGGTCAGAAGAGCACTTATATAAAGAGCAGTACCACGTTGCAGAAGTCACTCGGTTAACAGTGTCGGTCGTCAAACTTGTATTTTAATTTGGTCTATTTCTGTACATAGTTTGTTTTTTATATATTATTTCTTTGTATATTACTGCATGTTCGCTCTGTTCGGGGAGCAGCGCTGGTTATCTCGGTCCCGACCCAGATTTCCTGTCAAGTTTTTCCCAGATGTGGGTTTTTTATCAGACAGGTTTTTTCTGGCCTTCCTGATGCCAGCCAATTGTGTAATAGTGCATAGCTAACTTCCTCACCTATCTTGCAGTATACTTGTATATTTTGTCATTGGTTGTTTCTGCATGTATATCGCACTTGTTTGTTTCTTTTTATTCTTTGTATATAGTTTTCTTGCATGCCACCATTCATGTAATCTATCACACATATTTCGTAGAATGTCTACGTGTAGTCTAGCAATGTTTTATTAAAGAGCTGTTTGTCTCCAACACTGGACCCTGCAGCAAGATTCTCCACACTCCCAGTTGTCGTGTGCGTTGTAGAGTAATGAATTATGATTAAATGTCCCGAAAGCCGAGGGAGGGTGTGTGGACGTCACGAAGGCCGCAGGCCTGAAGGACTTTAACATAGCTTCACGAAACCCAAGGTTTTAGGGGAATTTAATCACTAATATCCCGACATGTCATGGTATTAGTTTGTAATACCATGATTGACGAGGTAATATAATTAGCATTGTTTGGACTTCTTTTAGGAACTAGAACGTGTAACACAAATATAGCTGATAGATTTTGTGTGAACAAACTGAACATATTAACGCGACAAATTTACTCAAGCTTAATGTCCCATATGGGTAGTGAAATTCAATGGTCTTTTGATGTTCGCTCATGCATCTTAATGAGGGAAAAATTAGAAATTTTCTTCCAAACCAGGAAAACCCCGAAAATTACAGATTAAATCTCTCTGTAAAAACAAAAGAAACGGAAATAATCACGGTGTATTAGTATCTATAAACTCCCTCCATTTTAAATTTAGTTGGTTACTGTAAAAAATAAAACAAATTCCAAAGAATCAAACATCGGAATTTGTTTTACTTTTTGAAATTATCGGGTGGTAATGATAATTACTGTAACCACTTAACTTTCTAGATTAATCTTATAGTTATTACAGATAGCTTTCTGCGTCAATAACATGGGTTTAATTTCTACACTGTATTAAATATAGGTGCTAAGTAAAATACACTGAATTAAATCGAATTGAGTGAAACGAAATAGCTGATAAAGCCCCATAATAACAGATGCAGATGCAAAGGAATGCAGATGAAGGATAAAACGTGGATGAAAAATGTAGATTAGAGAATAAAATGTAGATGAATTAAAAAATACGAATGTAGATAAATGCGGATAAAAAATCAACCCAAAATAAACATCGTAAACTATCACACTTTTCGGTTGACTTCGTCAGTGGATATACAAAATCATGAAATGTTCCCTTATTGGTACTTACCATCACGATCATATGAATAAGAACCAGAGAAATATGATTTCTCGAATTCTTTAAATTCCTTCTCGAGTACTTCAAACTCCTTCAATAATACTTCAATCTTCGTCTCACGTTTTCCGCCTTCTACATATAAACAAAATTATTATATATACCGTTGGGCAATGTTGTGATATTGATGCATCTGAAAACTCTATAATGATGATGAAGTGTCAACAAATTTAGCTTTTAAAAAACTAATTGACAACGCTATTTATGTAAGAAAATTTTTATCTAATAATACCCATAAAAATTTGAAATGTAACACAAAGAAAAGACTAAAATTATTATTTATAAATTGATAATACTACTATAAAAGGCGGGATATAAATAAATAAAAAAAACGTAAGAAAGAGACAGAAAAGAAGACCAATTTGCGAAGAAGAAGAAATAATTAAAAAGAAAATTAAGAATGGCCGAATGAGGACGCAAATCAATTTAAGCTGTGTACATATGTTCGAACCTTTCATATGTTCACAATGTATGCAACTATTTGCAAGACAATTAGGCAAAAGACCAAACAAGATAACATGATTAACAGTTACAAGATAACAGACGTTAGAAGGTTGCAGATTCGAACCCTGTCTGGGGTCTCAGAAATCTTTTATGAGTAATTGAGCTTGACGAACGTCCACCGAACGTCTGTTACATTACACCAAGCTCGCAAACGTACCACATGCATTACATATATACGTACAACTATCATGTCACATTTACAAGATAGTGGCACGGGTGGCGTGTGCTGTTAGAGCGCTGCCTCTCACCGCTTTAGTTAAGCCCTGTTGGACGGGGTTAGTATTTGGATGGGTGACCATCTGGGAATAACCCCGTTCTCGGACTTAAATTTCATGTGAGTAGAGTTTAGTTGGTCTCTCCTGTGCTTCGAGGGTTTTTCGCAGGGTTCTGCGGTTTTCCTCCCTCCGTAAAATCAACACTTAGGTCTTAGTTTATGTCGTGCACTTTTAACGTGAGCCTCTGGCTCGGATGATTGGGCGACCACATCCTGTGCTTACGACGTTAAATAAATCATTACTCATTACCAATAGAATGGGAAATGCTTAGTGTGTACAAGATTGCGGTGCCCTGACGAGTAACCGTTGAGCGGCTGGCTCTTTAGGTAGCTTTACATTCTGGGTGTCACTTTTTTGTGGCAAACACAGAAACGTGGGCTCTGGGAACGACAATACCAGCGATGTTTTTGACGACAAGGATTTTGGCGGCTTTTTGACGACACCATGTTTGTGAAGAAAAGCAATGAGCAATCCGCAGGCAGATACAATTGTGTGTCCTGACGTGCTAGCGGCTAGCTTGTCAGCAAGCTTTATAATTTTTCTTGTACGTTTGTGCAGAATTGATAGACAGCCACATAAACGACATAGGCTATGGCATTGTCGCATTGAGAATGGAAGCGATGTTTTTCACGCAAGGGATCTTGGCGGCTTTTTTATACGAAGCGAAGCGTTCGGCAGGTAAAAACAACTGCGCAAAATTGCAGTGCCCTAACAAGTTAGAGACTAGATCGTAAGACACCTTTATGCTACGGTGCCCTGACAAACCAGTCGCTGCTCTGACGACTTGTTAGGTAGTTTCATATTCAGGGTCTTTAATTGCCACAATCGTACGCTAGGCCGTGGCACCCGTAAGCCACGGACACAGAAGCGTGGGCTCTGGACACGAGAATGCAAGTGACTTTTCTGACGCCAAACAGGGCACCGCTCTTCAGGACTTTGTCCGCTTCAAAAATATTTTTGCCGTGTTGGATAAAAAGATAATTGCAGATGATAAAAAAACGTTTGCCAAACTCATAAAACTTGGCGCTAATGACATAAGGTAAACACCAACAAAATTAAAATCGTCAAGAGAGAGATGTTATTTATGTTTAGTTTGACAACAATGAGCAAAATTTGGGAGTCAATGAGCGGTGCATTTCTTTCTCATCAAAGGCTATATATACCCATATATTTTCAGGTTTGCATATAAAAATGTCGACATTTTGGAAGGAAATGCAATATGCTTCACAACACTTAACGCGTCATATGTTAACAACAAGCGATCTCAACATATGAATTCAGTTTTTTACGTGAAAAAAGCTACGCAAACGTCCTCCTAAGCTGCGAATGCAGCCGCATACTGTGGCTAGGTCCTCCCAAAGAGCAACGTCCGCGACCCAGTGAAAAAATTCCATACTGATAACGTCATATGTCAGAATACATGCATCGTGTCTGATTGGATATCCTGTTAATAATCGAGAGAAATTTAAAACACACATTGACGTCACGCTCGATGCCTAGAAAAATGTTCCATTTCAATGGGAATCTAACAATTTATCGCAAATGGAAAGAATAACTATTTGTTTTCTTTAATGACAAAAACTAGGCATTTGCCTTGAAATTTAACACAGAAACGGCGTTGGCGTTAATTTTGGTCTGGTCCATTAAGCCATGCACCAGTGATTTTATTTATTCGCGTATATATGATCACAGAATAATGAACCAATCAGAAGCGATGCTTGCATTCTGGGAAAATTAACGTCATCAAGTATTGATTTTTTACAATTAAGAGACAGACGTTATTTCGGAGAAAGAACGAGCACACAGTACGGGGCTGCTGCCACAGGCTAACGACATCTAGGTTGAAAACAAAATCCGAAAAGGCAGAGTATAATTTCATTATTTGTGTTCGGCGTAAATAACGAATAACATTATTTAATATCTATTAAAATATTCTAATTTGCTTCTTGTCGTTATGGTTCTTCACTTTTAAGCAAGACTCATATTTATCATGTTAACAATTTCAAAATGCCTTACCCGAAAATCCACGTTTAAGATAGACCAACTTTTCCTCAAGGCTTTTTAAAGTAAGTTCTAAAAATGGATTGATATTACAAGTGTTAATTGTATGACTGAATCTAACACTAACATGCATGCTTGGTTTAAAAAGCATATGCATGATATAAACTCACACAAAAACAAGTTTATATAAGAACATTAAACCTGTGGTTTCGCTACCCAAGTTCAGTACCAGTACAACAATATGCCAGTTAAAAAACGACTCATTTATACCGAAATGAAAAGTATAACGTAAAGAACCCTTAAGCAGATTGCAATAAAGACTGCAACCGCAAGGAGATTTTTATGGTTTTCAACAATTCCAACAGACAACGGAAAAAACGCCACAGCCAGTAGACAGCGAAGCAGAAAATTTTATAATTTTTATAAATCGCCAATTGTACGTATTTCCATTACCAAAGCTGGAACTAATCAGCTTTGTAAAGGGATGAGACTGGACAATTGAGACATTGCGGGTAGAGGCCACTGCATCAATTTCAAGTTCTTCATCTTAGAACAGCGTTAAGTAATAAAAACTACCTTGGTTACAGTACAACAGACAACGGAAAAAAACACCACAGCCAGTAGACGGCAAAGCAGAAAATTTTATAATTTTTATAAATCGCCAATTTGTCTTGTCATTGCCAAAGCTTGAACTAATTAGCTACAAACTTAAAGGGATAAGACCAGACAATTAGAGACATCGCGGGTAGACTGAGGCCACTGCATGAGACGCAACGAAGTCCTCATGTCCGCTTGTTAGGGGAGAAAATGACAGCATGCCTCAGTATATTGCTGCAACAAAACATGGCATGTATGCAAATTACGCCTACTTTGTTTGACGTCATCTTATGAACATTTTAGAAATACAAACTTCAACACAACAATAAATAAAAGCTCAAATCAAAAAATATTTTAACATTTAATTATACACTTTACATAGAATCAATCAGTAATATCGTATTTGAGGTAATTGGAACTTTAGGTAACAAAGAAATTATGGGTTGGCTAAAATGGTGCGGAGTTCCAATTTACAAAAAAAAAAAGAGAAAAATTGCAAGCAACATGCAGACATTTGAGCAGGACTCCGTAGTTTTGTACTTTTGTACGTATATTATCTTAGCATAGCGACCAACCAATCTGCCCCAACCAAAGATAATTGTGAACTTTTCTCAGAAAAAAAACGTTCAGTGGTAGGGACGACACTCCCTAAGACCTTACCCCAGGGTAGACACTCACATTAGCCTAACATTGCTACTTAACTGATCTCTCACTCACTAGGTTTATCTTCTTCATAATTCCTCTTGAGATGTTCGTACCTCCAGCGTAAGTCTTTAAAGAAATTAAAAAACTGATTTTAATATCATAAAAACATTCCTTCTCTGAAGACGCAGCTGGGGAAAAACATGCATTATACAACCTTCAGGTATAAGAAGTACAATACAATTCCAATTACGTGAAACAAAATATAGGTAAAAATTACACAATGCCTCCTCACACCCAAACCCGTCCCAGGTGTCCATAATAGCCAGAGTATGAAATTATAAGACGCCATACCAACAGACGAATATAGCCTCCTCCGCAGGCAACTCTGCGTCTTCCCACTTTGCGAGCAATAGTGGCAACTGTGTCTTCCCACTTTGCGAGTATAGTGGCAACTGTGTACACTTCCCACTTTGCGAGCAAACCAGATTACAAGAGAAAGACTCTTACTTCTTTCTTTGGTAATCTAGCCTGCGTGCAGACGCTTGTATTTCCGGTGATTAATTGGTACACAGTTGCCACTATACTCGCAAAGTGGGAAGACACAGTTGCCATTATTGCTCGCAAAGTGGGAAGACACAGAGTTGCCTGCGGAGGAGACGAATAGTTAATCTCAGAAGTTTACCTTCTTCATAATCCATCTTGAGATGTTCGTATCTCCAGCGTAAGTCTTTAAAGAAATTAAAAAACTGATTTTAATATCATAAAAGCATTCCTTCTCTGAAAACGCAGCTGGGAAAAAAAACATGCATTATACAACCTTCAGTTATAAGAAGTACAATATAATTCCAACATGAAACAAAATATAGGTCAAGAACACACAATCCCTCTACACGTAAAATCGTCTGAAATTATAAGACGCCATACCAACAGACGAATATAGTTAATCTCAATATATCTATTACTTTACAGGTATAGTCAGTTATACAATAGATAGCCTGTAGTAAACAGGTTTTGTGGGTAACCAGGTAAAGGATAAGCCATAGTGTATAGTGCTAGCCTAGTTTTAAAGTAAAAACCGGTCAAGTTTTCTATTACAAAGTAAGGTTACGAAACACTTGTAGATATAGCCTAATGTGCAAAAATCTCAAAACACACACACACACACACACACACACACACACACACACACACACACAAAACGAAGAATGAATCCAAAGAAAACGATTTCCGAAAAGCAAAATAGATTTCTTGACTAGTATATCAGTAAATAATCTATATTACATTATCGCCATGAAAACTTTCAAAGAAATAAATCTATAGTACATCTACCATATCTAATATTCTATATACTATACATATAAATATGTATATTTTGCCACAACTGTAAATTGTCCAGTCAAAAATCTTGATTTATACCACGTGATCAGTCAATTAAACATCGAATTACTCCTCATTTCATAGTATTAAAGTGATTTACCTCGCCACAGCGAGGAATATAGTTCGTGTACCACGCGTAAATGCCACGCACGATTCACGAAGCTGTCAACAATGGCCGAGTTTGGCGGGACAAGAAGACGTTTCGCCTGAACATTCAGATGTTGACAAGATTGTTCCGTTACAAGAAAATAAGAATTCAGGAAATACAATCATCCAGAAGCCTTGAGACGACACTTAATATCAACAGAATGGAAACAGACAATAAAAAGCTGACAAAAGTTAAGCTAAATTTATTAACATTATTTAAGCTTTTTTTTAATTCTTTTATAATTCTAATTTCGGGGAGATACTCGCTCAGGCAGGGGCGAGACTTAAGGGGGGGGGGGGGGGGGGGGGGACACCCCCCCAAATTACTACAAACCCCGATTTGCAGGGCAATCGGAGTAGAAATCCCGATTTGCAGGGCAATCGGAGTAGAAACCCCGATTGGCAGGGCAATCAGAGTAAAATTTAGAAAATCGGCAAAAAGGTTATGATTACATTTACGTCTAGAAAAAATAATGCATGACGATTATACTTTTATCAGTTTTATGCACGATCACCATCAAGAATTCTGTATATTATTACGAATTAGTAATAAGTGACCTTAGTCCGTGAACGTACCGGTAGTCCAGCTGTGCATGCAGTGGCGGATTAAGGGGGGGGGGGGCTGACTGGGCTACAGCCAGGGGGCCGCGGCCTCACGGATCCTAGGGGGGCCTTCCCCAGGCCCCTACGTGCTGTGCAAGAAGGGGCCTAGGGGGCCCAATCAGAAATATAGCCAGGGGCATCAGGTACCCTTAATCCGCCTCTGTGTGCATGCGTACTAGTATATTTTTTAGGAAACGCGTGCGCTGTAGCTATAGTGTTTGAGATTTGCAGATTCATGGAGACGGCTGAATGCTTATTACCCAGTGAACTCTATATGTTATTACCTGCTTGCAAAGTTGAACCTGAAGTACTCCTGTCTGAGCTAGACATTTTTATTACCATAGTTTCATCGAAACAACCCAGCTCCGTGCAGGAGGCTGCCAAGTACGTCCATCAAAATAAAAGGACATTTCCAACCGTATGCAAAGCCTATCAGCCTTTGCTTCAGTAATGCACCAGTTTCTGTTGCAAAGGATGAGCGAACTTTCAAGGTGCTGTTACACGATGCGATTTTTCTTGCAACTTGCAACAAACCACTGAATGTTGTAAGTTGCATAAAAAATCGCACCGTGTAACACCCTGTAGCAACTTGCGATTTTGTCATTTTTGCCATGTTGGAAGTTGCAAGAAAAGTTGGATGGGCTCTACTTTTTGCTGCAACTTACAACAAAAATCGCAAGTTGCTGAACGTGTAACACTCTTCCTGCAACTTGCGATTTTTTTTCCATATGTATCGTGTAACAGCACCTTCAGTAAGCTCAAAATTGTTAAGAACTGCCTAAGATCAACAATGAAAGACAAACGTTTGAACGACTTGATATGTTCTTGCTTGTGAAAAGGATCTCACCGACAACATCGATTAAAAGTTGTTCTGAATACTTGGTCGAAAATTAAAATGCGCAAATTTCCAATAAAACCGATTAAATAAGTACTGCCGCAATATGCTTTTCTGTATTATAGCTACGTAAATTCAATTCAACAATTTTTTTCATGATCTTGTTAATTAATATTTATTTTGAACTCTATGTATTGCCAATTGCCATCATACACCAGACAATAGGAATTTAGTTCAAATGCATGTAGATTAAATGTAAAGATCAATTTATTCACAATAAAAACCATGTTTATAAAAACTACATGAAGTATAAGTACAAAATAACATTATAATAAAAACTATATTTACATTAAATTTCAGAATGTCTGTTCGAGTGTTTTCAATTTGGCCTCTTCAAGAAGATGTTCTTTCACCACTAACCATGATTTGTCAGGTCGTGGATTATAACCAAATAGGGGACCGTATTCAACGATGTTGTTCCACCACGTTGGCAGCTGCTGTAATTTACCTGCACCAGCAAGATCATCAGCAAAGGCTGCCTGCGTCACCTTAGAATCTGGTTCCTTGATTTCACGAAGTAATGGTGTGATACCGATCGCATATATTGGCATAGCAATAGGATCACCCTGAGTAGTACCCTCAGCAGACGAAATTTCCTTCCCTCCTTGGACAAATAAACGAGATGGACTCTGGTAGCAGTTGATGGTATAAATTGCCAGAACTGGACATAGATATTGAATATTATGCAACAATACCTTTCTATTAATCGAGTTAAATGCATTTGCTGCATCAACAAGGAGAATGGCATCAGACTCATCTTGGTCGAACGCTTGCGTCATGGCATGGACTGCGGCTTCACACCCAGATCGTTGTCCAGCACAGAGTTGCTGTGGACCTGCGCATTGAACAATCTGTGACTTAACTGTGGCAGTGACAGTTTTTCCAATTATTCTACGAATAATTTCTCCGATTCCTATTGGACGCACACCTGGTAGCTTATCCAAAGGAATTAATCTGCATGACAGATATGCTTCAATACTAGTTGACCCATCCTCCTGAATCTCAAGTGTACGTGTTGCCAGATTTCGTGCCATGGATGCAATTGTTTCTCGTAATTCTTTCCCTGTATAGTCATAGTTTTTCGAAACAAGAATATGTCTCCATCCAAGAGCATCTAACCCGGAGGGCCCAGCAGCACCTTTAGTATACATAGCTGCTCTTGCTACAGATGCTTCATCTATATTCGCAAAAACTGCTGGATCAACAAAAGGAACTTCGCCTCTCATTAAAGTTGACTCATCAGCAGGTTGAGATGCAGGATGTTTCTTCAACAACTCTTCAAGGACTTCGTTGGAAAGGGAGAGCACACCTCCTGAATTGGTCTCATCGAGTAGTCGCATTGCAGCATTCACTTTCCCCTCCAACATCAACTTGGAGAAAATCTTGGAAACTTGCTCTGGAGTACGAGACCGTCTCGTCGAACAACAACTTTCTTGAATATATCTAGCTTCTCTGACCAACTTATCAAAATCACCTGCCTGCCACAGAATCATACGTCTAGAAAACTCCACGAAACTCGAGGTTTTAGGGGAATTTAATCACTAATATCCCGACATGTTATAGTATTAGTTTGTAATACCATGATTGACGAGGTAATATAATTAGCATTGTTTGGAATCCTTTTAGGAACTAGAACGTGTAATACAAATATAGCTGATAGATTTTAATTTTAAATTTACTCAAGCTTAATGTCCCATATGGGTAGTGAAATTCAATGGTCTTTTGATGATCGCTCATGCATCTCAATGAGGGAAAAATTAGAAATTTTCTTCTAAACTAGGGAAGCCCCGAGAATTAGAGATCAAATCTCTCTGTAAAAACAAAAGAAACCGAAATAATCATGGTATTAGTATGTATATACCCCCTCCGTTTTAAATTTAGTTGGTTACTGTAAAAAATAAAACAAATACCAAAGAATAACATCGGAATTTGTTTTATCTTTTACTTTCTGAAATTGTCGGGTGGTAATGATAATTACTGTAACCACTTAACTTTCTAGATTAATCTTATTAGAATTATAGAAGAATTGCTTCACCCTACTGATCATCATCTATATATATACAACTGGATTGCTCATCCTTTCTGGGATGTAACCAGCAGTAACCATTTTGAAGCCACTGGCGGCCATATTGGTACTCCAGGTCCAGTGTACACCGCAGGCCTGAAGGACTTTAACAAACACGAGGTTTTAGGGGAATTTAATCACTAATATCCCGACATGTCATGATATTAGTTAGTAATACCATGATTGACGATGTAATATAATTAGCATTGTTTGGAAAATATAGCTGAAGAAATTTGTTTAAAACTATGTGCCTATGCAACGAAGTTTTCAAGTTGGGGAAAATAACATTAAAGTAAAGTTTGAGATGACTTCTTTCAATTGTGAAAGTTTCAGGGTGAAACATTGAAGGAAAGTATGTTGTATTAACGTTTGAAAAATAGGGTTTTGTCGCAGAATGCTGAGACATATTTTATTCCACAACTAATGACATCACCAGGGCCTACATGAATTCTTATTGTCATCAAACAAACTGTTCAAAACACCCTTTAGAAAATTAAATTCTCAGGGAAAAGTGTTCACAAAGATGTGTAAAATTTATTCATATCGAGTTATTCATTTTAAAATATACATAGCCGATGCCGTATCAAACTTGGTCATCTTAACAGTGATTAGGAATATACTGTCAATTTTTGACAACTTATACATGTTCGTGAATAGTTCACTTATGAAACTTAAAATGTCTGGCTACAAAATGACAAAATGACTGCATTTTTCTGTTTATGTACACGGCATTGTGCCACGAGCTTAGAATGCAAAAAAACTTGAGATCTGGGTCGAGTGACACCATTAGTTGTGCATGCAGCTATGCCAACTATTCTCACTGAATAATTAATTAGCTCAGAGAGGTAAAAATTAACTTTCCTGTTCCGGTGGATTTAGTTTCTTTATATCTTTTTGATAAAGTTTCTTCTAGTGCTTCAGCCTCGTCTCTTGCTTCTGCGGTCTATGGCATTCCATGGGCTCACCACATCGCCGGTCTGGAATCACCAACCGATCATTTGTTCGTCAAGCAAATTTTGGAGGCAGGCAAACGCTTGTATGGTAAACCACGCCAGCCTCGGAAACCGATTTCCTTGGATACTTTGCGGGAAATCGTTCTCAAGTTTGGCACTGTTCGGGCCTCTTTGTCCGACCTGCGTCTTTGCTTTATCTTTCTTGTAGGGTTTGCAGGGTTTTTGCGATGTGATGAGTTAATTCATATTCAACGTAAACACGTACATGTCCTCGAAGATCACATGGAAATTTTTATTCCTTCTCGGAAAAACGATAAGTATAATGCTGGGCACAGAGTGTTCATTGCCAAAACTTCCCATATTACATGTCCCGTTGACATTACGCTTAGATATTTGCACTTGTTACCAAGTTGTTCTGATCAATTTTTGCTATGTCGTTTGACGTGTACCAGGAAAGGCTACGTAGCCCAAAAGCGGGCCATTAGTTATTCTAGGGTTCGTGAAATAATGTTGCAGGCCCTCAAAAGTATTCTCCCTGATGTTTCCGGCTACGGTACCCATAGTCTCAAGAGAGGCGCAGCCTCAGCTGCTTGTAATTCCGGTTCTGTTACCGCAGAACAAATTGATCTGCATGCGGGGTGGAAGTCGACGCTTTCACAGCGTTTGTATGTTGAAAATAGTCTTGATAGTAAATTAGCTGTGTTTAAGTCTTTGAAGTTATAACTTTAATATATGTTTCACCTGCCTTGCTTTGTCTCGCCTCGTTTCCTTGTCTTTGTAGCTTTCGGGAGCTGTTTGTCTCCAACACTGGACCCTGCAGCAAGATTCTCCACACTCCCAGTTGTCGTGTGCGTTGTAGAGTAATGAATAAATACTTTCCTACGGTACGTAGTGTAGTAGGAAAGTGTATTCATTATGGCACTCGCTGCATGTATTCCCAAGAGGATGCTGGGGCGGACCCCGTGGTCAGAAGAGCACTTATATAAAGAGCAGTACCACGTTGCAGAAGTCACTCGGTTAACAGTGTCGGTCGTCAAACTTGTATTTTAATTTGGTCTATTTCTGTACATAGTTTGTTTTTTATATATTATTTCTTTGTATATTACTGCATGTTCGCTCTGTTCGGGGAGCAGCGCTGGTTATCTCGGTCCCGACCCAGATTTCCTGTCAAGTTTTTCCCAGATGTGGGTTTTTTATCAGACAGGTTTTTTCTGGCCTTCCTGATGCCAGCCAATTGTGTAATAGTGCATAGCTAACTTCCTCACCTATCTTGCAGTATACTTGTATATTTTGTCATTGGTTGTTTCTGCATGTATATCGCGCTTGTTTGTTTCTTTTTATTCTTTGTATATAGTTTTCTTGCATGCCACCATTCATGTAATCTATCACACATATTTCGTAGAATGTCTACGTGTAGTCTAGCAATGTTTTATTAAAGAGCTGTTTGTCTCCAACACTGGACCCTGCAGCAAGATTCTCCACACTCCCAGTTGTCGTGTGCGTTGTAGAGTAATGAATTATGATTAAATGTCCCGAAAGCCGAGGGAGGGTGTGTGGACGTCACGAAGGCCGCAGGCCTGAAGGACTTTAACACAGCTTCACGAAACCCAAGGTTTTAGGGGAATTTAATCACTAATATCCCGACATGTCATGGCATTAGTTTGTAATACCATGATTGACGAGGTAATATAATTAGCATTGTTTGGACTTCTTTTAGGAACTAGAACGTGTAACACAAATATAGCTGATAGATTTTGTGTGAACAAACTGAACATATTAACGCGACAAATTTACTCAAGCTTAATGTCCCATATGGGTAGTGAAATTCAATGGTCTTTTGATGTTCGCTCATGCATCTTAATGAGGGAAAAATTAGAAATTTTCTTCCAAACCAGGAAAACCCCGAAAATTACAGATTAAATCTCTCTGTAAAAACAAAAGAAACGGAAATAATCACGGTGTATTAGTATCTATAAACTCCCTCCATTTTAAATTTAGTTGGTTACTGTAAAAAATAAAACAAATTCCAAAGAATCAAACATCGGAATTTGTTTTACTTTTTGAAATTATCGGGTGGTAATGATAATTACTGTAACCACTTAACTTTCTAGATTAATCTTATAGTTATTACAGATAGCTTTCTGCGTCAATAACATGGGTTTAATTTCTACACTGTATTAAATATAGGTGCTAAGTAAAATACACTGAATTAAATCGAATTGAGTGAAACGAAATAGCTGATAAAGCCCCATAATAACAGATGCAGATGCAAAGGAATGCAGATGAAGGATAAAACGTGGATGAAAAATGTAGATTAGAGAATAAAATGTAGATGAATTAAAAAATACGAATGTAGATAAATGCGGATAAAAAATCAACCCAAAATAAACATCGTAAACTATCACACTTTTCGGTTGACTTCGTCAGTGGATATACAAAATCATGAAATGTTCCCTTATTGGTACTTACCATCACGATCATATGAATAAGAACCAGAGAAATATGATTTCTCGAATTCTTTAAATTCCTTCTCGAGTACTTCAAACTCCTTCAATAATACTTCAATCTTCGTCTCACGTTTTCCGCCTTCTACATATAAACAAAATTATTATATATACCGTTGGGCAATGTTGTGATATTGATGCATCTGAAAACTCTATAATGATGATGAAGTGTCAACAAATTTAGCTTTTAAAAAACTAATTGACAACGCTATTTATGTAAGAAAATTTTTATCTAATAATACCCATAAAAATTTGAAATGTAACACAAAGAAAAGACTAAAATTATTATTTATAAATTGATAATACTACTATAAAAGGCGGGATATAAATAAATAAAAAAAACGTAAGAAAGAGACAGAAAAGAAGACCAATTTGCGAAGAAGAAGAAATAATTAAAAAGAAAATTAAGAATGGCCGAATGAGGACGCAAATCAATTTAAGCTGTGTACATATGTTCGAACCTTTCATATGTTCACAATGTATGCAACTATTTGCAAGACAATTAGGCAAAAGACCAAACAAGATAACATGATTAACAGTTACAAGATAACAGACGTTAGAAGGTTGCAGATTCGAACCCTGTCTGGGGTCTCAGAAATCTTTTATGAGTAATTGAGCTTGACGAACGTCCACCGAACGTCTGTTACATTACACCAAGCTCGCAAACGTACCACATGCATTACATATATACGTACAACTATCATGTCACATTTACAAGATAGTGGCACGGGTGGCGTGTGCTGTTAGAGCGCTGCCTCTCACCGCTTTAGTTAAGCCCTGTTGGACGGGGTTAGTATTTGGATGGGTGACCATCTGGGAATAACCCCGTTCTCGGACTTAAATTTCATGTGAGTAGAGTTTAGTTGGTCTCTCCTGTGCTTCGAGGGTTTTTCGCAGGGTTCTGCGGTTTTCCTCCCTCCGTAAAATCAACACTTAGGTCTTAGTTTATGTCGTGCACTTTTAACGTGAGCCTCTGGCTCGGATGATTGGGCGACCACATCCTGTGCTTACGACGTTAAATAAATCATTACTCATTACCAATAGAATGGGAAATGCTTAGTGTGTACAAGATTGCGGTGCCCTGACGAGTAACCGTTGAGCGGCTGGCTCTTTAGGTAGCTTTACATTCTGGGTGTCACTTTTTTGTGGCAAACACAGAAACGTGGGCTCTGGGAACGACAATACCAGCGATGTTTTTGACGACAAGGATTTTGGCGGCTTTTTGACGACACCATGTTTGTGAAGAAAAGCAATGAGCAATCCGCAGGCAGATACAATTGTGTGTCCTGACGTGCTAGCGGCTAGCTTGTCAGCAAGCTTTATAATTTTTCTTGTACGTTTGTGCAGAATTGATAGACAGCCACATAAACGACATAGGCTATGGCATTGTCGCATTGAGAATGGAAGCGATGTTTTTCACGCAAGGGATCTTGGCGGCTTTTTTATACGAAGCGAAGCGTTCGGCAGGTAAAAACAACTGCGCAAAATTGCAGTGCCCTAACAAGTTAGAGACTAGATCGTAAGACACCTTTATGCTACGGTGCCCTGACAAACCAGTCGCTGCTCTGACGACTTGTTAGGTAGTTTCATATTCAGGGTCTTTGCCACAATCGTACGCTAGGCCGTGGCACCCGTAAGCCACGGACACAGAAGCGTGGGCTCTGGACACGAGAATGCAAGTGACTTTTCTGACGCCAAACAGGGCACCGCTCTTCAGGACTTTGTCCGCTTCAAAAATATTTTTGCCGTGTTGGATAAAAAGATACATGTAATTGCAGATGATAAAAAAACGTTTGCCAAACTCATAAAACTTGGCGCTAATGACATAAGGTAAACACCAACAAAATTAAAATCGTCAAGAGAGAGATGTTATTTATGTTTAGTTTGACAACAATGAGCAAAATTTGGGAGTCAATGAGCGGTGCATTTCTTTCTCATCAAAGGCTATATATACCCATATATTTTCAGGTTTGCATATAAAAATGTCGACATTTTGGAAGGAAATGCAATATGCTTCACAACACTTAACGCGTCATATGTTAACAACAAGCGATCTCAACATATGAATTCAGTTTTTTACGTGAAAAAAGCTACGCAAACGTCCTCCTAAGCTGCGAATGCAGCCGCATACTGTGGCTAGGTCCTCCCAAAGAGCAACGTCCGCGACCCAGTGAAAAAATTCCATACTGATAACGTCATATGTCAGAATACATGCATCGTGTCTGATTGGATATCCTGTTAATAATCGAGAGAAATTTAAAACACACATTGACGTCACGCTCGATGCCTAGAAAAATGTTCCATTTCAATGGGAATCTAACAATTTATCGCAAATGGAAAGAATAACGATTTGTTTTCTTTAATGACAAAAACTAGGCATTTGCCTTGAAATTTAACACAGAAACGGCGTTGGCGTTAATTTTGGTCTGGTCCATTAAGCCATGCACCAGTGATTTTATTTATTCGCGTATATATGATCACAGAATAATCAACCAATCAGAACCGATGCTTGCATTCTGGGAAAATTAACGTCATCAAGTATTGATTTTTTACAGTTAAGAGACAGACGTTATTTCGGAGAAAGAACGAGCACACAGTACGGGGCTGCTGCCACAGGCTAACGACATCTAGGTTGAAAACAAAATCCGAAAAGGCAGAGTATAATTTCATTATTTGTGTTCGGCGTAAATAACGTATAACATTATTTAATATCTATTAAAATATTCTAATTTGCTTCTTGTCGTTATGGTTCTTCACTTTTAAGCAAGACTCATATTTATCATGTTAACAATTTCAAAATGCCTTACCCGAAAATCCACGTTTAAGATAGACCAACTTTTCCTCAAGGCTTTTTAAAGTAAGTTCTAAAAATGGATTGATATTACAAGTGTTAATTGTATGACTGAATCTAACACTAACATGCATGCTTGGTTTAACAAAAGGTCCGCTATGCGTACATGTATCTGCGCCATATACCCACCACTGTGAGAATCACTTGTCAAGATCTTGTAAGATCTTGTGCGATCTTGGAAAATCTTGTAAGATCTTAAGAAAAACCTTATAAGATTTTTACACGTAGATCTTATAAGATTTTATCGAGATCTTATAAGATAATTAAACATCAGAGAAAGTACACGTTCAATTCTCTGACCAAAATAATTTATCATGACTCACAAAAAACTGTGGTAGATCGCAGTCAAAAGTTTACTATAAGTCACGTTAAAAATACTTACCAGTTTTATCAGCAATATCCCCTATGTGCGAAATGTTTTAGTGCAAAGCTTTGTCGTAAATATAGAATTTAATGGCTAACTGAAGATATATCCCAATACAGCTGTTGAGCCGGACACCGCGGGTCTAAAGTATACCCCTGAATCGCCTGTAGGTTTGTGCCATTTTGGAAACTTATACCGTTAGATAGAGCGTTAAGTCCGTACAACAAATGTGAATTTAAAAAAATCGTAGAATAGCAACGGAGAAAAATCTATTGAACTGAGATGAGCGCCAAATATCAAATGTCAATTATCGGGTCAAACGCAATCATATTTAAAGTATCCCTGAATCGTCTGTAGGTTTGTGCCATTCACGAAACTGTCTTCTACAGTTCGATAGAGCGTTAAATACTCTACAACACATGTGAATTAGAAAAAATCGTATAGAATAGAACCCTGAAAAATCATAGTGTTTTAGTCAAAAACTTTGTCGGAAATATAGAATTTAACGGCTAACAGCCGTATTGGGATATATCTTCATTGCAGTTGAGCCGCCCGCGGATACCGCGTTTTAAAGTATACCCCTGAATCGTCTGTAGGTTTGTGCCATTCACGATACTTCAACAGTTATATAGAGCGTTAAATTTTGTACAACATATGTGAATTAGAAAACATGGTATAGAATAGCAACGGAGAAAAGGCTATTTGAACTGACGTGAGCGCAAATATCAAATATCAAATTGCATTATTACGCTATTTACTTGACATACGGTCAAACCACGTCATATTTAAAGTAAATGCCTGAATCGTTTGTAGATTTGTGCCATTTGGGAAACTTATACGGTTAGATAGAGCGTAAAATTCTGTACAACGTATGTGAATTAGAACAAATCGTATAGAATAGCAACGGAGAAAAATCTATTTGAACTGAGATGAGCGCAAATATAAAATTGCATTATTATGCTATCACTTGGCGTACGGTCAGACGTAATCATTTTAAAGTATTCCCGAATCGTCTGTAGGTTTGTACCATTCACGAAATTCGTACAGTTAGATAGAACGTTAAATTATGTACAAGATATGCGAATTTGAAAAAATCGTATAGCATAGAACCCTGAAAATCGTAGTATTTTAATCCAAAACTTTGTTGCTTCGAAGGACTTCGTGATATGGCGGACGAAATATTATACAGCACAGCACACACTACAGGTCAGTGGTTACCCAAAAAAGCTAACACACATACATACATACATACATACATACATACATACATACATACATACATACATACATACATACATACATACATACATACATACATACATACATACATACATACATACATACATACATACATACATACATACATACATACATACATACATACATACATACATACATACATACATACATACATACATACATACATACATACATACATACATACACACACACAACACGATAGCAATATATCTGCTGCGCAGATACAAAAAGCATATGCATGATATAAACTCACACAAAAACAAGTTTATATAAGAACATTAAACCTGTGGTTTCGCTACCCAAGTTCAGTACCAGGACAACAATATGCCAGTTAAAAAACGACTCATTTATACCGAAATGAAAAGTATAACGTAAAGAACCCTTAAGCAGATTGCAATAAAGACTGCAACCGCAAGGAGATTTTTATGGTTTTCAACAATTCCAACAGACAACGGAAAAAACTCAGTATATTGCTGCAACAAAACATGGCATGTATGCAAATTACGCCTACTTTGTTTGACGTCATCTTATGAACATTTTAGAAATACAAACTTCAACACAACAATAAATAAAAGCTCAAATCAAAAAATATTTTAACACTTAATTATACACTTTACATAGAATCAATCAGTAATATCGTATTTGAGGTAATTGGAACTTTAGGTAACAAAGAAATTATGGGTTGGCTAAAATGGTGCGGAGTTCCAATTTACAAAAAAAAAAAGAGAAAAATTGCAAGCAACATGCAGACATTTGAGCAGGACTCCGTAGTTTTGTACTTTTGTACGTATATTATCTTAGCATAGCGACCAACCAATCTGCCCCAACCAAAGATAATTGTGAACTTTTCTCAGAAAAAAACCGTTCAGTGGTAGGGTGGAAGGCAACTCGCTCCTCTTTCTGTCAGTTACGACACTCCCTAAGACCTTACCCCAGGGTAGACACTCACATTAGCCCAACATTGCTACTTAACTGATCTCTCACTTACCATCATAATACTTCTTGAGACGTTGGCACCTCCAGCGTAAGACTTTAAATAAATTAAAAAACTGATTTTAATATCATAAAAACATTCCTTCTCTGAAGACGCAGCTGGGGAAAAAACATGCATTACACAACCTTCAGTTATAAGAAGTACAATATAATTCCAACGTGAAACAAAATATAGGTCAAGATCACACAATCCCTCTACACGTAAAATCGTCTGAAATTATAAGACGCCATACCAACAGACGAATATAGTTAATCTCAATATATCTATTACTTTGCAGGTATAGTCAGTTATACAATAGATAGCCTGTAGTAAACAGGTTTTGTGGGCAACCAGGTAAAGGATAAGCCATAGTGTATAGTGCCAGCCTAGTTTAAAGTAAAAACCGGTCAAGTTTTCTATTACAAAGTAAGGTTACGAAACACTTGTAGATATCTTTTAAAAGAAGGTTTATTGGAACTATAAAAAAATTAGTTCACCCCCTAATGTGCAAAAATCTCAAAACACGCACACACACACACACACACACACACACACACACACACACACACACACACACACACACACAAAACGAAGAACGAATCCAAAGAAAACGATTTCCGAAAAGCAAAATAGATTTCTTGACTAGTATATCAGTAAATAATCTATATTACATTATCGCCATGAAAACTTTCAAAGAAATAAATCTATAGTACATCTACCATATCTAATATTCTATATACTATACATATAAATATGTATATTTTGCCACAACTGTAAATTGTCCAGTCAAAAACCTTGATTTATACCACGTGACCAGTCAATTAAACATCAAATTACACCTCACTTCATAGTATTAAAGTGATTTACCCCGCCACAGCGAGGAATATAGTTCGTGTACCACGCGTAAATGCCACGCACGATTCACGAAGCTGTCAACAATGGCCGAGTTTGGCGGGACAAGAAGACGTTTCGCCTGAACATTCAGATGTTGACAAGATTGTTCCGTTACAAGAAAATAAGAATTCAGGAAATACAATCATCCAGAAGCCTTGAGACGACACTTAATATCAACAGAATGGAAACAGACAATAAAAAGCTGACAAAAGTTAAGCTAAATTTATTAACATTATTTAAACTTTTTTTTTAATTCTTTTATAATTCTAATTTCGGGAGATACTCGCTCAGTCAGGGGCGAAACTTAGGGGGGGGGGGGGGGGGGGCCCCCCCCCCCCCAAAATACTACAAACCCCGATTTGCAGGGCAATCGGAGTAGAAATCCCGATTTGCAGGGCAATCGGAGTAGAAACCCCGATTGGCAGGGCAATCAGAGTAAAATTTAGAAAATCGGCAAAAAGGTTATGATTACATTTACGTCTAGAAAAAATAATGCATGACGATTATACTTTTATCAGTTTTATGCACGATCACCATCAAGAATTCTGTATATTATTACGAATTAGTAATAAGTGACCTTAGTCCGTGAACGTACCGGTAGTCCAGCTGTGCATGCAGTGGCGGATTAAGGGGGGGGGGGGGGGGGGGGGCTGACTGGGCTACAGCCAGGGGGCCGCGGCCTCACGGATCCTAGGGGGGCCTGCCCCAGGCCCCTACGTGCAGTGCAAGAAGGGGCCTGGGGGGCCCAATCAGAAATATAGCCAGGGGCATCAGGTACCCTTAATCCGCCTCTGTGTGCATGCGTACTAGTATATTTTTTAGGAAACGCGTGCGCTGTAGCTATAGTGTTTGAGATTTGCAGATTCATGGAGACGGCTGAATGCTTATTACCCAGTGAACTCTATATGTTATTACCTGCTTGCAAAGTTGAACCTGAAGTACTCCTGTCTGAGCTAGACATTTTTATTACCATAGTTTCATCGAAACAACCCAGCTCCGTGCAGGAGGCTGCCAAGTACGTCCATCAAAATAAAAGGACATTTCCAACCGTATGCAAAGCCTATCAGCCTTTGCTTCAGTAATGCACCAGTTTCTGTTGCAAAGGATGAGCGAACTTTCAAGGTGCTGTTACACGATGCGATTTTTCTTGCAACTTGCAACAAATCACTGAATGTTGTAAGTTGCATAAAAAATCGCACCGTGTAACACCCTGTAGCAACTTGCGATTTTGTCATTTCTGCCCTGTTGGAAGTTGCAAGAAAAGTTGGATGGGCTCTACTTTTTGCTGCAACTTACAACAAAAATCGCAAGTTGCTGAACGTGTAACACCCTTCCTGCAACTTGCGATTTTTTCCCCATATGTATCGTGTAACAGCACCTTCAGTAAGCTCAAAATTGTTAAGAACTGCCTAAGATCAACAATGAAAGACAAACGTTTGAACGACTTGATATGTTCTTGCTTGTGAAAAGGATCTCACCGACAACATCGATTAAAAGTTGTTCTGAATACTTGGTCGAAAATTAAAATGCGCAAATTTCCAATATAACCGATTAAATAAGTACTGCCGCAATATGCTTTTCTGTATTATAGCTACGTAAATTCAATTCAACAATTTTTTTCATGATCTTGTTAATTAATATTTATTTTGAACTCTATGTATTGCCAATTGCCATCATACACCAGACAATAGGAATTTAGTCCAAATGCATGTAGATTGAGGCAGGCTTCCATATATGGGAAGCACGGTTGGTGTGTGCTCTTAGGGCGCTGCCTCTCACCAATAGTTAATTCCGATATGTGTCGTATGGTGGCTGCCTGAAGTGCCTTTGATATGCCTTCGACTCGGCCATGTTAAAATTTCAATGTGTAAATTGCTTATGAAAAGCCCCTTGTACGTACAGTATACATTTCGATAAATTTTATATACGGAGCTGTAGGGCACCATAGATTTTAACAGGGCAGTATTACCCTACACCCTCCCCCCCCCCCCCCCAACGGAAAAGGCCTAGTTTTGCCCCTGCTCGCTCTGTGTGGTGACTCTATTTTAGTTCTTTCCGGTTTCTTTTAAGATATATCCACAAGTGTTGTGGTAAAGTTTAAAATATAGAACTTGACCGCTTTTTACTTTAAACCAGACTACAATTAGTATAGTACTCATATGATAACGAGTACAATTAGCCGTTAGGCGAGTGCAATTTGGCATAATTTTAGAATATCACGAGTAGTTAATTGTACGAGCAAAATCATATTACTCATTATATGCATGACAAAATTACGACACGTACGCTTGGTACTCACTCACGCCTTTAAAAACATCTTGTTTCATTACTTGACAAGAAACATTTTCACTCTGGGTGTTCTCTGTACTCATTTCAAAATATTTACATGGAATTTTTAGTTCATAGTGTACCACAAGTTGTTGGAAATGTGAAAACGTTCCATTGCAGAATTGGCCGCCATTTTGAATTTTATTGTCAACATCGTTCCCAGGGCCTTCTCTATTTTTATTAATTGTACTGCAGTACAAGTAAAATAATTGCACTCCTCTCAACCAATCAGAATGTAGTAATTTTGTCATGCATATAATAATAAGTAATACCTTGCATCAGGGATATTATGATTAAATGTCCCGAAAGCCGAGGGAGGGTGTGTGGACGTCACGAAGGCCGCAGGCCTGAAGGACTTTAACACAGCTTCACGAAACCCAAGGCTTTAGGGGAATTTAATCACTAATATCCCGACATGTTATAGTATTAGTTTGTAATACCATGATTGACGAGGTAATATAATTAATTAGCATTGTTTGGAATTCTTTTAGGAACTAGAACGTGTAATACAAATATAGCTGATAGATTTTGTGTGAACAAATTGAACATATTAACGTGACAAATTTACTCAAGCTTAATGTCCCATATGGGTAGTGAAATTCAATGGTCTTTTGATGTTCGCTCATGCATCTTAATGAGGGAAAAATTAGAAATTTTCTTCCAAACCAGGAAAACCCCGAAAATTTGTAAAAACAAAAGAAACCGAAATAATCATGGTATTAGTATGTATATGCCCCCTCCGTCTTAAATTTAGTTGGTTACTGTAAAAAATAAAACAAATTCCAAAGAATAACATCAGAATTTGTTTTATTTTTTACTTTTTGAAATTTTCGGGTGGTAATGATAATTACTGTAACCACTTAACTTTCTAGATTAATCTTATTAGAATTATAGAAGAATTGCTTCACCCTACTGATCATCATCTCTATACAACTGGATTGCTCATCCTTTATGGGATGTAACCAGCAGTAACCATTTTGAAGCCACTGGTGGCCATATTGGTACTCAAGGTCCAGTGTACGCCGCAGGCCTGAAGGACTTTAACACAGCTTCACGAAAACCGAGGTTTTAGGGGAATTTAATCACTAATGTCCCGACATGTCATGATATTAGTTTGTAATACCATGATTGACGAGGTAATATAATTAGCATTGTTTGGAAAATATAGCTGAAGAAATTTGTTTAAAACTATGTGCCTATGCAACGAAGTTTTCAAGTTGGGGAAAATAACATTAAAGTAAAGTTTGAGATGACTTCTTTCAATTGTGAAAGTTTCAGGGTGAAACATTGAAGGAAAGTATGTTGTATTAACGTTTGAAAAATAGGCTTTTGTCGCAGAAAGTTGAGACATATTTTATTCCACAACTAATGACATCACCAGGGCCTACATGAATTCTTATTGTCATCAAACAAACTGTTCAAAACACTCTTTAGAAAATTAAATTCTCAGGGAAAAGTGTTCACAAAGATGTGTAAAATTTATTCATACCGACTTATTTTTTTTAAATATACATAGTCGATGCCGTATCAAACTTGGGCATCTTAACAGTGATTAGGAATATACTGTCAATTTTTGACAACTTATACATGTTCGTGGATAGTTCACTTATGAAACTCAGAATTTCTGACTACAAAATGACAAAATGACTGCATTTTTATGTTCATGTACACGGCATTGTGCCAAGAGCTTAGAATGCAAAAAAACCTGAGATCTGGGTCGAGTGACGCCATTAGTTGTGCATGCAGCTATGCCAACTATTCTCACTGAATAATTAATTAGCTCAGAGCGGTATAAATTAACTCGTCACGCCTTCTCTGTCACATTACCTCGCACGACGTTGGAGGGTTGCGTTTCACCCACCCCCTCCCCTGGTGGCGGTGGCGCTCTTCACCCTCATTAACTTTCTTTGTTTACCTCTTGCCACAACAGTCGCAGATCTCGCCCGTAACTTAATTACCGCGATATGATAATTGGTATATATTCAGTGAGGATATACTACTATTTTAATGATATCTCAAATTTTAGGAGGAAAAGCATGGTTTTCAAACGCTAAATAAACATACTTCCATTTAATTGTTTGTCCTAAAACTCTTACAGTCAAAAGAAGCGATATCAAACAATACTTTGATGCTGTTATGTCCAACTTGAAAATTTCGTTGCATAACTTTAACTGTGATAGATTTTGTGTGAACATTATTAACGTAACAAATTTACTCAAGTTTAATGTCCCATATGGGTGGTAAAATTAAATGGTCTTTAAATGCTCGTTCATGCATCTTAATGAGGAAAAAATTAGAAATTTTCCTCCAAACCAGGAAAATTAGAGATTAAATCGCTCCGTAAAAACAAAAGAAACCGAAATAATCATGATATTAGTATGTATATACCCCCCTCGGTTTTGAATTTAGATGGTTACTGTAAAAAATAAAACAAATACCAAAGAATAACATTGGAATTTGTTTTATTTTTTACTTTTTGAAATTGTCGGCTGGTAATGATAATTACTGTAACCACTTAACTTTCTAGATTAATCTTATAGTTATTACAGATAGCTTTCTGCGTGAATAACATGGGTTTAATTTCTACACTGTATTAAATATAGGTGCTAACGAAATAAAATACACTGAATTAAATCGAAATTGAGTGAAATGAAATAGCTGATAAAGCTCCATAAAGAGTAACTACAAAACGCAGATGGTAGATGCAAATGAATGCAGATGAGGGATAAAACGTGGATGAAAAATGTAGTTTATAGAATAAAATGTAGATGACTTAAAAAACACGAATGATAAATAAATGCGGCTAGAAAATCAACCCAAAATAAAATCTTAAAACATCGGCGCGTATATAACCATCACACTTTTCGGTTGACTTCGTCAGTGGATATACAAAATCATGAAATGTTCCCTAATTAGTACTTACCATCATCATCAATCGAGAATTCCTTCATGTCGAATTCTTTAAACTCCTTCTCGAATACTTCAAACTCTTTCAAGAATTCTTCAATCTTCGTCTCACGTCTTCCGCCTTCTACATATAAACAAAATTATTATATATACCGTTGGGCATTGTTGTGATATTGATGCATCTGAAAACTCTAATGATGATGATGAAGTGTCAATAAATTTAGCTTTTAAAACTAATTGACAACGCTATTTATGTAAGAAAATTTTTATCTAATAATATCCATAAAAATTTGAAACGTAACACAAAGAAAAGACTAAAATTATAATTTATAAATTGATACTACTACTATCTACTATAAAAGGCGGGATATAAATAAATAAAAAAACGTAAGAAAGAGACAGAAAAGAAGACTAATTTGCGAAGAATAAAAAATAATTAAAAAGAAAATTAAGAATGGCCGAATGAGGACGGAAATTAATTTAAGCTGTGTACATATGTTCACCTTTCATGTGTTCACAATGTATGCAACTATTTACAAGATAATTAGGCAAAAGACCAAACAAGATAACATGATTAACAGTTACAAGATAATAGACGTTCGGTGGACGTTCGTCAAGCTCAATTAATCAGAAAAGATTTCCGAGACCCCAGACACCTGGGTTCGAACCTGCATTAGAAGGTTGCAGATTCGAACCCTGTCTGGGGTCTCAGAAATATTTTCTGAGTAAGTGAGCTTGACGAACGTCCACTGAATTACGTCTGTTACATTACACCAAGCTCGCAAACGTATCACATCCATTACATGTATACGTACAGTTACAATGTCACAGTTACAAGACAATGACCAATAGAATGGGAAATGCTTAGTGTGTGTAAAGAGATTGCGGTGCCCTGACGAGTAACCGTTGAGCGGTTGGCTCTTTAGGTAACTTTACATTCTGGGTGTCACTTTTTTGTGGCAGACACAGAAACGTGGGCTCTGGAAACGAGAATACCAGTATTTCGTTTCTTGGACAAATTCTGTATTTGTTAAACCGAATTTAGAGTAAACCCAACGACACGCTACACCTCGCGCTACACAAATATATTGAAGAAACTAAAACATAAGGAACGCGGGCCCACACAACGGCTGGAATCGAGCCTACTTTTCTTTCCGACTAAATATACCGTTTTTTTAAAGTCAGTTAAATTATAAAAGAACTACCAAATGCTTTTCCGTGCAGGATACTCTGATCCAAACACTAACAAAACAAACGTACAGTTGTTATCATATCGAAGAAAATTCTCGACCTCTAACTTTTTAATGTACGGCTAATATGGATAAAGGTGGAAATAAAGATTTCTCACAACGTTATGATCATTCACAATCAAAAGTTAAAAAAATATAATAGTAATACTATTGGAGAGTAAAAGCTCAGTTTAGACGTCGCTCTTGTGTCGAGTCAAATCTAATTATTTAGCTTAAATCCCATCACAAATTCACCACAAGTCCAGCGTATGAAGACAATGTCAAATCTATAAAGCTAAACTCGGTTGGACTATCTAACACAAGAATGGTGTGGATTCATAGTCATAGTCATGTAAAATGTGGCCAGTTCTATGGGTCGTTTTCACTCACGTAATCGGTGGCCCCATTGGGGTGGTAAAACAATATAAAATTTTTGAATAAGAATAGAGCTAAATTCCCATAGGATAAAGATGGTACACCAATATGGCCGCCATTTCATTGTTTCGGTACACTAATATGGCCGCCGTGACGTCAGATGAAAATTATAGCCATAAGTAAACAAAAAAAGGAATATGCAAGGGTTTGAACTGTAAGAAGCTTCGACAAAAACAACAACAAACAAGCTCAACGAATGCTTAACTCGTAGAAAAAACACGGTGATTTGTACTTATGAAAACACAGCAAAAAGGTGTGATCAGTTCACGTTATAAAAGCGACTTAGTGAAATAAAAATGTGTATAGATACCTCTTGTATTCTTGCCGGATAAAGTCACTTATCTATATAGAGCATAACGTCCACGAGCTCTCTACATTAATCCAAAATATTCCGGATTAAAAAGCTATATACTTTTCTTTTTCGGAGTTTTAGATCGTTTCATGCACACTGAGTAGCTTTTTACGGCCAAATATGTTTCAAAACATGATCGAGACGCTGAGATGGCTGACTATGGTAGTTGCAAATACTTTTCACTGTTTTTCGACATTCAGAGTTGACTTTTTACCTAATTTTTTCTCCGTTTAATTCGGCAAAACAAAGCCAAAAAATGTTTCGGCTTGTCAACTTCTTCATTTCGCTTGCAGTTCAGTGCAGTTACGTCATCAAAATGTTAGAAGTGAAAATGTGATTGGTTGTTGAGTCACCAAAGTGCTAGTAGAAGAAATGTGATTGGCAGTTGACGCATTTCGAGAGAATTTGTATGTTCATCTTGATTCCAGCCGTTGTGTGAGCCCGCGTTCCTTCGCCCCCACACACCGGCTGGATCAATCGTCGACACAATTTGACCATGACGTCACACGTGCCTTTTTAGTTCATTAGTATTCATGCGAATCTCCTTCATAATGGCGCGATATTTTAGGCGTTAGCCTACAAACAACACTCAAATCATTGCCCTGATCTTTAGTAAATTCATCATCAATAAATCTTTGCAGTGCCAAGTCTGTCTCTTCTAGACAGAGTTTTGATACAGGTTTCCAGTGCTCGAAACCGAAATTAGTCTTGTAAACAAATCCGTCTCGAATAAATAATTGCCAATTTCACAATAAATAAAGATACGAGTTGCTTTATTACTCCTTCAGTATGTGAAATATATTAAGTTCAGATTTTTTGTTGATAAAATATGATGACGAAGATGATACGCGTCAGTTTGGTAGACATGGGACAGCCTGACGGTGTATCAAGTTAGGTATCAACATCGAATAGGTGGAAGTTGTTAACATCGAACTTACAAATCTAGTCTACGAAAAGAAGATTTTGATCAGTTAATCGAAAAATTATTACATTCTCACTGGAGCGTGGTCACAGGTATTTCGTTTCTTGGACAACTTCTGTATCTGTTAAATCGAATTTAGAGTAAACCAAACAACACGCTACACCTCGCGCTACACAAATATATCGAAGAAACTAAAGCATAAGTTGGCTTTTTATGTCTAATATCTTACCCGTATGTCGCTGGCAAAGCTTTGTCGATCACGCCACAAATAGTTTGTTGCTAGGGTATGAAATATTTTTATTGAGATCTCAGATCTGCTGCTCTATCTGCATTTGAAATAAACCTGTCTGCAGTTTTAATATACTCAGTCGGCAGATTAACTTATAACCAAGACATACAGCTCTTTCCAAAAGAAGGCTCTCTACCTAGTTACTCACTTAGAATCTGACAGATTCTCAATAATAAATATCGCTTTTAATAATTATATCTAATAGCTTTTCTTTGAAGACTGGAAGCTATGCTAGATTTACTAACATTCGCTATTTTTGTAGAACATTTAACATGTGACCGCCTTAAACCAATCACCACGTTACCCTCGAAATATTGTGGGCTCCTTTTCTATTGATCGAACCGGACAAAGGACTCGGCCATTGATCCAGCCGGTGTGTGGGGGCGAAGGAACGGGGGCTCACATATCGTTGGGTTTTTTTTTAAAGTCAGTTAAATTATAAAAGAAATACCAAATGCTTTATCGTGCAGGATACTCTGATCCAAACACTTACAAAACAAACTTACAGTTGTTATCATGTCGAAGAAAATTCTCGACCTCTAACTTATTAATGTACGGCTGATATCAATAAAGGTGGAAATAAAGATTTCTCACAAAGTTCTGATCATTCATATTCTGGGCAAAAGAGTGTTACTTGGGCCACAGACTGCACAGAGTTGCCTGTGGGGTAGGCTAAAGGTTTTCAGTCGTAAAAACATGAGCTCACAAGATTCCTATAATTTCCGCGAGTATTTATCGAATCGTTACTTTTCTTTCGTTTACACCTAAGGAAAACATGTCTCCCAAAAAGTACGCATGGATTTCATGAATAAACCAAAAATGACAAAGATATTCTATTTTTTGTCAAAAATATGACTTAAAATTTCATTAAAACGGCCATAAAGTCATTAAGATTTGCTCAATTGAGAAACGCATGCGTACGTTTTTGCACATAACAATTCTGGCTCTAGTGAAACTTCTTCAGTTAGCAAAACTTTTAAGTTGGCGGAAATTATAGGTTTTTTCTTATCTCAATGACGTCACAATGACATCACTGTATGACGTCATCAAATGGAAGAACTTCATTCATATATACTACGTGCAGAATATCTAGCATGGGGATCAAATTTGTAAAGCTCTGGAAGCTCTGTGGTCAAATCAAGTTTGCCTTAGCAATGGTCAAAATAAATATGTCTGAACAGCCTTAACAACATGCGATCTCAACAACATGGAATAGGCCGTGTCACGAATTAGAGCATCATGGGATATATTTTGGTTTTGGAGGTATATTCAAAATTCAAAATGGCGGCAGCGCGCAATGATCAGCGCTTTCTACTCGTGTGCGTTCCCAAGTTGTACTTCTCAAGAGACCGTGAAAGCAGCCCGTTTAAACAGGTTAGTAACTGTAACTATTTTTGTCTATTATGTCTATAAATTATGTACTCTAAACATCGTGGCTAGTGCCGTAGTGGCGAACTTCAGAACTTGAAGAATCGCTCAATCGCCATGTGAATTTCTTTTATGCTAGTTCATTGATATCAGCCAGTTCACATGGTGAACGTTTGCTGTGCTCCTGGTTGTACTAATAAAAGTACCCGTGATAAAAATGTTTCTTATCATCGCGGTTTCCCGCAAATAAACAACTACAAAGGAAATGGCTTCGATCTATTAGGCGCGAAACTTTGCAAGTTAATCAGAGCACAAGGGTTTGCATCGCTCACTTCAGGAATAGCGAAAAGTCGTCCAAGACTGATGTGCCATATGTTAGAAGTCCATCACTCGTGCCAAAACCAAAGCAGCCTCGTAAACTAGTAACTAAGATTTCCAGTGATAATGGTATAAATGTAAATGATATTGATAGCCTTGAGGTCATTGGGGATGAAAGTACATCTAGTATGAATCAAGATGATGACCCTGAAGAACAAATGGACGGCGATTATGAAACATTAGGTGATAAAGTAACCAACTTGGATGAAAATATGCACGCTGAGAGTGATGATGATGATGATGAATACTTGCCTACTCAAATACAACCGATGAGGTTAGAACACATCTATGGAAATGACAAACTTATCCGCCTCTATACTGGACTACCGAATACTACGACGTTTCATATTTTATGCGATAACTTAGGTGTGCCAATCAATAATTTACAGTACTGGGGAAGACCTACGACATTTCCAGACGGGAACAAAAGAGGTCCTCCACGAAAGCTTTGCCCACATGATGAGCTACTGCTTACCCTTATGAGGCTGCGTTTGGCCTTGCTAGAGGAAGATTTAGCTTTTCGATTTGGAATCTGCCAGTCATTAGTTTCACAGCTTATCAACACAAGGACTGCTGTGTTGTACAATCGCCTTGCTGTAAACACAAACTGGTGGATTTCCCGAGAAGCTAACAAACAGCTCATGCCTACAGCTTTTCAAGAGAAGTACCCCTACACACGAGCAATATTTGATGCCACAGAAATTTTTATTCAGAAGCCATCTGACCTTGGTTGCCAAAGCACAACATGGTCCAGCTACAAACGCCATTCTACAGCCAAAGGTCTGATTGTAGTGGCTCCACTTGGTGGTGTCATGTTTGCTTCAGAACTGTACACTGGCTCCATATCAGATAAGGAACTTGTTGTCCAGTCTGGGGTGTTCAATTATATCGAGGAAGGGGATGATATAATGGCTGATCGACGCTTCACTATTGAAGATTTGTTAGATGAAAAAAAGGCCACCCTTAACATGCCACCATTCCATTCAAAAATGGCAAAGTACAGCTGTCAAAACAAGAGATTATATCAAGCAGGCAGATTGCTGCAAATGTTGCGAGTTCATGTTGAACGTGCTATTGGTAGAATGAAACATTACAGGATCCTTAACTCAGTTTTCCCCCTCAAATGCAGCAGATCACTAAGCATGATTTTTCAGATATGTGCTTACCTTTCAAATTTCAATGGCCCATTAGTTGAGCTTCCACCATCTGTCATTGCAGAGTACAAGGTTATTCCTGCTAATATAGTTCTAAACAAGCCTTCTGCTTCTGCAAGAAACCCTTCTGTTTCAACCAAGCCTTCTGTTTCAACCGAGCCTAATTCTGTTTCAACCAAGTCTTCTGTTTCAAACAAATCTTGTTCAAATGGTTCCACACCACTAACACCTCGAAAACCTTTAATGGTGTCTACACCTGCAGTTTCTAATATAAAGCATTCCGATGGTGTTGGTGAGAATTTGGAACCCCTGCTAGAACAGTTATTTTAACTAACTGTTTACCGTGGGGTGGAGTTTCTAAAGGTGGTCATGTAACTTTTTCAAATACATGTACCATTGATAATATGCTTAACATATTCTTTCACTTATTCCTCATGCAGCCTTTGGTGTTAGACAGATTTCGAAGCATGGGTTCTTCTTTTGCCATTGCTCTGACACGTGCCTTTGATTACTTTAAACAAAGAGAGTGGGGAGAGGTGAAGCTTGCTTGGGTGTCCCAGTGGATTCCAGATGATTACCATGGCCATGATGATTTGTATGGTGATGAGGAGGAGTACTTTGTCAGCAAGTTGGGAGATCTAATGCAAACCACACAGAAGTCAACCTGTAATAACCCTAATTGCCCTAAATCAGAGATCCAGCACACTACAAATAGTATAATGATCAGGTAATTAATGTCAACAGAGTGGCTTAGCAAACATTTGCCTGCACTGGGACCATATCTCAATACAATAGTGTAAGACTCCTGGAGGATAATTATTAGGATACTAGTTAGCCTTCTTATTCAAATATTTGTAATTTTCTTTATTTTAGATCCCACAAGAGCTGTGAAGATACCAACAATGGAACAACTTTCTACAGCATGCTTTCAGGAATGTTCCAAGGCTACTCAGATAGTTGCTCAGTATTATTGCCAACAGAAAGTAGCACATTAGATGACTTGGTGTTTAGTGAAGTAGCCCCAGAAGGAATGTGTCCAGGTGGAAGAATTTATCAACCTAGATTATTTGTAAACCAGCCTCCACCCATTCTACTTATTTACCTGAGTCATCTTGTAACACAGAAAGTAATTGCTCACATTTCAGATTTACCTCGACAAATTATATTATATTCTTCATGTACATATAATCTTATGGCATGTACATTTGGGTCCCAGGGCATTTTACTTAAGCTATGTATCTTGACAAACCATGCGTGTCAAATTCTGGTTGGTATTTCTATAATGACTTGCCCCAAACTCTGATATACCAAGGTAAAAATCCTCCCAAAACACCAATAACAGGGACAATGTCTTATTGTGTTTATGTTATAACCACTTTATAAGTTCCAGTGTAATTAATGTTGAAATTTGAATATAAATATATGACAGTATTGTGCACTTTATTTTCAATTATTGTAAGTCATATGTAAATCAGTACTGACAAATATATGAACACTACATGAGTGGTGCCTACAGATTTTATAAATATTTAAAAAACTATTTCTTGTATGGTCTGATATTTTCTTTCAGTATCATAAGTGTTGTGGAAATGTAAACACTATTCTCCATGTCTGAAACCATGTTGACAGTGGGTTGTTGGTGAAAATATTGTGATCTTGCTTCTGGGGGAAGGGATTAAAAGTTTCCATCTTTTTAAACTGTCTTGACTTGCTGTGGGCCCAGACATGTTTTTCCAAATGGAGATCACTCATGGGAAGTGGACTTATTTTTTTCGGTCGTGGATCAAGCCAGGAACAGCAACCAGAAGTGACTGACTCAGGCAACTTGTCTTGGCTGAATAAGTCCTCCAAGGCATGCAAAATGGCAGAAACATGCACACAAGACTCTGAAAGACTAAGGAGCAAATTTCTTGAATTTTACTGAAGCCTAATTCATAGACATAGTATTGTGAAGAACAGTTTGAAGCACTGCTCAACCATAGAAATCTTGACAATATTCCCAGTACTTTATTCAGTTATGATGTGTATTCTATTTTCTGAGGTGTAAACATACCTTGCACACTGCACAACAAAAACAATTTAAAATATAATATAATGATAATCACATTATTTAAATATTAGCTTTACCACATTTGTTTAGCTTACCCTGCTGTATATTCACAATGTGCCATTTTTATTTCTTGTAAACCAGTGCAGTAAATATAAACACGGTAAAGTCGGTCTTTCTTCATCGTTGGTCTCACCATGCCTCGGTAACATTGGATGTCATTATGCCATTCTACAACAGTCACATGCTTCGAACGATACAAGTTATGTCCTTGGCTGAGAGCTCTAAAATCACCCTGACATCCAGTAGATATTGCTACTCTATCTACGAGGTAGTTATAAACAACAGTTCGCACCACTCTGAAGCCCTTAGCTCGTATGTAAGTTGGATCTGCAATCCACCCCGACGAAGGAATAAAGCCAGGTAATGGTGCTGATAAGACTTGACTTGAACAGTGTTATCTCCTTCTCTGCTGACTAAATTTATCTGTGATGGTGTCTCTCGAGTAAGAAGTGTCAGGATCCTTTTATATTATCAAAGATTTCGCAATAAAATCAAGGAAGACATTAATTTCTGCCCATTAATATTTATATTCTACATTCACGGTTCATTAGCATAAACACGTCCATTCAACGCAATATTAAGTTTTGGTAGCAATCATCTTACCTTTCAACTACTTTTTTTACACCAGAAACCTTTTCGTTTCTCAGACGCAAGAAGTTTCGCAAAATATCGCAGTGTAATGTGAACAGAATCTCCGCGGTAACTCCGGGATGTATTTTATTACACGCCACCACCATTTTGAATTTTGAATATACCTCCAAAACCAAAATATATCCCATGATGCTCTAATTCGTGATATGGCCTATTCAGTTTTTTACGTAAAAAAGGCCACGCAAACGTCCTCCTAAGCTGCGAATGCAGCCGCATACTGTGGCTCGGTCTTCAAAAGCAACGTCCGCGTCCCACTGCAAAAATTCTATACTTATGACGTCATATGTCAGAATACATGCATCGTGTCTGATTGGCTTTCTGTGATCATACAAATTTATAAAATTTAACATCGATGCGTAGAAAAACCTTCGATTTCAATGGGAATCTAACAATTTATCGCAAATCGAACTCGTTCTGGAAAGAATAACTATTTGGTTTTTTTAATGACAAAAACTAGGCATTCACCTTGAAATTTAACACAGAAATGGCGTTGGCGTTAATTTTGGTCTGGTCCAAGCCGTGCACCAGCGATTTTATTTACTCGCGTATGATCACAAAATAATCAACCAATCAGAAGCGATGTTTGCATTCTGGGAAAATTAACGTCATCAAGTATTGAATTTTTACAGTTAAGAGACAGACGTTATTTCGGAGAAAGAACGAGCACACAGTACGGGGCTGCTGCCACAGGTTAACGACATCCAGATTGAAAACTAAAACCGAAAAGGCGGAGTATAATTTCATTATTTGTGTTCGGATTCCTACAAGCTTGTATTTCACTGGGAAGATGTTGCGCGTACATAACGTAACATTATTTAATATCTATTAAAATATTCTAATCTCGTTATGGTTCTTCACTTTTAAGCAAGCCTCGTATTTATCATGTTAACTAGAAATACATGAATGCAACAACCCCTCGCCCGCTTTTATTAAATGGTTTTTTGAAACACCCACCCACCCACCTACCATGATTAAAATAAGCACATCTGATATACAACCAATAATAGCCCAATATAAAAACAAACAGATATAAAAACAAATAATCCTCAAGATAAGTCTATAATTTATAAGATGACTAAACTGATTTAACATTTCAAAGCAAAACTTATAGATTTCATTATTAAATTCTGGTTGTACAAAATATGTTTTTAAGTTTCAAAAGGTATTATTTTTAACAAGCTTTAAATGGCTTCCCCTTGCATACATGTTTTGCAAAGGCAGAATTAAATGTCAACAGCTCAAAAATTACATTTATAAAAGAGTCCAGGATAAAAACAATTCGGTAAACAGACAACGTTTCAGTCGAAAATTTGGAAATACAGCCAAAAAAATGGCCAAAGCCCATGAGTATTTAATAACAAAAGGTGATTGCAATGCCAATAAAATCATCACGTCTACATAAGCTTATAAAGGTAGTGTTTTAAGTTAGCTTTAGTTAAGCTGATTTATGGTTTGGACGAGCAAAGGGAAAGCACGAAAACGTGAAGCAGTATATTGTTTAGGTTAAGCGAAAACTTTAAAACAAAATCCTACCGTTAACTTTTGACCACGGAATCACTGTAACTCAGATCGAGTTTTTGTTTACCATACGTCGTTTGGTTTCTTCAAGTTCTCTGGTTTCTCTTCAAGATATATTAAACGGGTTGTTCGTATCCTTCTTTTCTTCGTGCTCCATTTCGTTTCGTTTAAATAAACGAAAGGAAAATACTATTTCATTTGCTTGAGAGTTTATAGTTTTCTGCGTCGCTAGTCACCAGTGTCCAACAATTCTTACCGCGTGACACCGTCCCGAACATATATATATATAAACTATTTCCGAGATTACGTCTTCCTTCCCTTTTTCTCCACGCGTGTAAAATGGACTCCACGCATGTCGAGATTAGCACCCTCACCGGGCTCCGGGCCGTCGGCCCTCCGCCCGGCTCGGGGACAATTTCGAAATGCCTTACCAAGATAGATTCAGTCATACAATTAATACTCGTAATATCAATCCATTTTTAGGACTTACTTTAGAAATGCTTCAGGGAAAGATGAAGTAACACTAACATGCATGCTTGGTTTAAAAAGCATATACATAATATAAACTCACACAAAAACAAGTTTATATAAGAACCTTAAACCTGTGGTTTCGCTACCCAATTTCAGTACAAGGACAACAATATGCCGGTTAAAAAACGACTCATTTATACCGAAATGAAAAGTATAACGTAAAGAACCCTTACGCAGACTGCAATAAAGACTGCAACCACAAAACGATTTTTATGGTTTTTCAACAATTCCAACAGACAACGGAAAAAACACCACAGCCAGTAGACAGCGAAGCAGAAAATTTTATAACTTTTATAAATCGCCAATTGTACGTATTTCCATTACCAAAGCTGGAACTAATCAGCTTTGTAAAGGGATGAGACTGGACAATTTGAGACATCGCGGGTAGAGGCCACTGCATCAATTTCAAATTCTTCATCTTAGAACAGCATTAAGTAATAAAAACTACCTTGCTACAGTACTTACCTAAAATTTGGAGCCATTTCAAGAATACCCATCTTTCTTCTTCCGTCAAAACTTAAAAAAAGAAACATAAAATGGTCTGAAAATGCATCTATTACGAGAATTATGTTTTAAAACCACACCATTTAAAAAACTAAAACTCCGGTCAAAAAATACATCAGTAAAAAGCTTTAAATTGTCATGTCTAAAAATGTTGATGGTTTCACGATATCTGCTTTCGTTTTCGAGAAATAACGTTTTCATTTTCGTGTTTTTGTGCTTCTGAACGCCGCATTAACGATATATTTTGTCTGCTCGAAATTGGTGCTCAGTGGACATTTCTTTTCAATTCTGACGTCATTGAGCGCTAGAAACAAAAGAAAAGCACTCAGACTATGTGCACGCGACAACGTTACCGAGCGTTTTTAAATTTCTCGTTTTCAACTTCATCGTTTTGGCCTTCTGATTATAGACGGTACTTATATAGGAAACGCGTTTGTGTTATATGCAAATTTGCAACCACTTTTGACTCAACAGAAATTGGATCCTATGACTTATTTTATCCTTTCTTTTTTCAGTAATATTGGGTCTTAGCTTGTCGCACAATTCAATAAAATGCTTCCTGCTCATTCTATTGAAATAAAGCGGTTCTCGACCATTAGTTACTTGACAGACTATGTATTTGTTATTACTTGGGCTACTGTGGTGGTAGCCGAGTCTAGGTTTCGGCTCCGTTTGTTGTTGTTTTTGGGGTTTTTCGCCACACAAAATTGTATTATTGCATTATCCCGTCAGGCCTTGCGAAACTGTAAAGGCATGTTGCGTGCTCGATTTTTTCACGTTTTTTCGAGTTTTTTTGCCTTTGATCGAGTCGGGTTGAGGTGTTTTCCGACGGTATTCGTGAATTCATGAGTAGTTGATCAGTAATGTTGCTGACAAGGTTTGTCCATGAAGACAGAATAGATGAATTTATTACAGACATGAAAAAATGCCAAATGATGTGTTGACATCAGCACCTACTACTTAGCTAGTTTGACTTGAGGACTAGACATAGGCGTACCTGACCAGTTACGTTTGTTGTTGTTTATTTTTGTTGGGGGGTTGTGTTGGGTTTGTTGGGGTTTGTTTGTGTTTTTTTTTGGGGGGGGGGGGGGGGGGGCAATACGATGATCGACTGTCGATTATTAGATCGTATTCAACATACGATCATGAATATTTAACAGCAATATTACCCGAATTTACCCGAAATTTCTTTCAAAAAGTGCCCGAAATTTTCATTTTTAAAATGGCTTTCTCCTTGTTTGAATAGCTTTACCTTTTGGAAGTGACCGAGTTATAGTTAATCAGTTAAAGCGGCTGACAATTGTCTTCATCATAAACATGCTTACAAATACTTTATAATGTTTACAACTGCACACGCCAGCGATCGCGGTAGATCTAGTACGTAAAATATGACGAGCTATTTCAAAACAGGTTGGCCCTGGCCTTGCTGCTTTATAGTCCGACAACTACAAAATGCAAGTATAATAACACGCACCGAATAGAGCAAATATCGGTAAGATATCAATATGTGAACTGTTCAGTGCATGTCTAGATATCGGTGTCGTGTGTCGTATTACATTTGGAAACGCGTGTTTCAATGTTTAAATATTTTCTGTTTGTCCGAATTTAAATAAATTCTATATCAAAATGATCGCTTGATTCTGCCGAATCCGACACTATAGGTTTTGTCTACTAAATATATTAGATCCGTTGTTTAATTTTCAAAAAACGGCCTTGTTTACATTTATATTACATTAGCTAACCTTCGGCGCTTCCTGCACCGCTGCAGTTCATATAAGACCATAGATTCTATTTGTGAAATTCTATGCAAATATGCAATGCATTGCCATTGCCACGTAGTCTTGCTAGAGTACGCACAGGCTACGCGAAGCTTTCAGAAATCAGTAGCCTGAGTGAACGCCTTGAGCTGGCGTCTTGTTAATGATGTTGTGTTAACAACCTTACCAAAGATACCAGTTAAAGACCAAGGTCTCAGAGAAGAAGATTGTCATTTAAAATTTTAGCCGCCATCTTGAATTTTCAGCGTTTCAAGATTTTGATGTAGTTTTCACCTGTTCACACGAGAATAAACAAATGCTATGCGTACATGTATCTGCGCCAAACCCACCACTGTGAGAATCACTTGTCAAGATCTTGTAAGATCTGTGTGATCATGGAAAATCTTGTAAGATCTTAAGAAAAATCTTATAAGATTTTTACACGTAGATCTTATAAGATTTTAGCGAGATCTTATAAAATAATTAAAGATCAGAGAAAGTACACGTTCAATTCTCTGGCCAAAATAATTTTTTATCATGACTCACAAAAACTGTGGTAGATCACAGTCAAAAGTTTACTATAAGTCACGTTAAAAATACTTACCAGTTTTATCAGCAATATCCCCTGTCTCCGAAATGTTTTAGTGCAAATCTTTGTCGGAAATATAGAATTTAATGGCTAACTAAAGATATATCCCAATACGGCTGTTGAGCCGGACACCGCGGGTCTAAAGTATACCCCTGAATCGTCTGTAGGTTAGTGTGGCATTTTGGAAACTTATACCGTTAGATAGAGCGTTAATTCTGTACAACAAATGTAAATTCAAAAAAAAATCGTAGAATAGCAACGGACAAAAATCTATTTGAACTGAGATGAGCGCCAAATATCAAATGGCAAGTAGGTTTGTGCCATTCACGAAACTGTCTTCTACGAGTATTTAACGCTCTATCTAACTGTTACAGTTAGATAGAATGTTAAATACCCTACAACATATGTGAATTAGAAAAAATCGTATAGAATAGAACCCTGAAAAATCATAGTGTTTTAGTCAAAACCTTTGCCGGAAATATAGAATTTAACGGCTAACAGCCGTATTGGGATATATCTTCATTGCAGTTGAGCCGCCCGCGGATACCGCGTGTTTAAAGTATACCCCTGAATCGTCTGTAGGTTTGTGCCATTCACGAACATCAACGGTTATATAGAGCGTTAAATTCTGTACAACATATGTGAATTAGAAAACATGGTATAGAATACCAACAGAGAAAAGGATATTTGAACTGACGTGAGCGCAAATATTAAATATATCAAATTGCATTATTACGCTATTTACTTGACATACGGTCAAACGCGGTCACATTTAAAGTAAATCCCTGAATCGTCTGTAGATTTGTGCCATTTGGGAAACTTGCACGGTTAGATAGGGCGTAAAATTCTGTACAACGTATGTGAATTAGAACAAATCGTATAGAATAGCAACGGAGAAAAATCTATTTGAACTGAGATGAGCGCAAATATCAAATTGCATTAATATGCTATCACTTGGCGTACGGTCAGACGCAATCATTTTAAAGTATTCCCGAATCGTCTGTAAGTTTGTGCCATTCACGAAATTCGTACGCGTGTTAAAGTATACCTAATCGTCTGTAGGTTTGTGCCATTCACGAACATCAACGGTTATATAGAGCGTTAAATTCTGTACAACATATGTGAATTAGAAAACATGGTATAGAATACCAACAGAGAAAAGGATATTTGAACTGACGTGAGCGCAAATATTAAATATATCAAATTGCATTATTACGCTATTTACTTGACATACGGTCAAACGCGGTCACATTTAAAGTAAATCCCTGAATCGTCTGTAGATTTGTGCCATTTGGGAAACTTGCACGGTTAGATAGAGCGTAAAATTCTGTACAACGTATGTGAATTAGAACAAATCGTATAGAATAGCAACGGAGAAAAATCTATTTGAACTGAGATGAGCGCAAATATCAAATTGCATTATTATGCTATCACTTGGCGTACGGTCAGACGCAATCATTTTAAAGTATTCCCGAATCGTCTGTAAGTTTGTGCCATTCACGAAATTCGTACAGTTAGATAGAACGTTAAATTATGTACAAAATATGTGAATTTGAAAAAATCGTATAGAATAGAACCCTGAAAATCGTAGTATTTTAATCCAAAACTCTGTCGCTTCGTGATATGGCGGACGAAATATTTGTTACACCACAGCACACACTACAGGTCAGTTGTTCGTGCGTGCGTGTGTGTATGTATGTGGGTTAGCTTTTTTGGGTAACAAGCACAAGCACAAGCACAAGCACAAGCACAAGCACAAGCACAAGCACAAGCACAAGCACAAGCACAAACACAAACACAAACACAAACACAAACACAAACACAAACACAAACACAAACACAAGCACAAGCACAAGCACAAGCACAAGCACAAGCACAAGCACAAGCACAAGCACAAGCACAAGCACAAGCACAAACACAAACACAAACACAAACACAAACACAAACACAAACACAAACACAAACACAAACACAAACACAAACACAAACACAAACACAAACACAAACACAAACACAAACACAAACACAAACACAAACACAAACACAAACACAAACACAAACACAAACACAAACACAAACACAAACACAAACACAAACACAAACACAAACACAAACACAAACACAAACACGATAGCAATATATCTGCTGCGCAGATACAAAAACAAAACAACACAGTTGAAAACAATAGTGAAAACGATTATCAGATATCGTTTCTAGTAATAAAAACGTCAACTGACACCCCTTTCATCTGTTTTCGGGTGAACACGTCGTGAAAACGATGCTTTTTGAAACGCGTTTCAAATGAAAACTCTCGGAAACGACACTGTGTGCACATAGCCTCAATAACGCCAAAATTCAACGAACGCCCGCAGTGACCAACGTTGGTCCGTCAAAATGACGCCGTCAACAAGTAAAATATACGAATGCGAGAACGTTATTTTTTGAGAACAAAATCAGATTTACTAGCTATACCTATGAGCATTATTCAGCATGTTAGTTATAGGCCTTTCATTTAAATATAATCTATTTTTTTATGGAAGTTCCCTACTGTATTAAAGTACATACAGACCGTCTACAGCCCTTTGGTTTCTGTATATATTGCATAAGGTCAAATAATTGATAAGTCTTCACAATTTTTAATTTGTCCAATTAGTTTCCAAAATATCTCACTTTCAGCATTAAAAAATCTTTATTTGAAATATCCTGCTAAAAAATTTCATGAACTACAAGGAGTCAGATTCTTTATAAACAAACACATTGAGCTTGTCATCTCAACATTTATAACTGAATATGAGAGCTTTTTACATGATTGTAGTCAAAATGTGATTGGTTTTCTCCCTGCGATCAATCAATCATTATTAATCAATCAATCAATAAATCAATCAATCAATCAATCAATCATTATCAATCAATCAATCATTATCAATCAATCATTATCAATCAATCAATCAATCAATCAATCAATCAATCAATCAATCAATCAATCAATCAATCAATCAATCAATCCACCCATCCATCCATCAATCAAGATCTTTATACTCTATCGCTCCTATAACAACGTCCAAGAATGAGCATACCCTCAGACGTCCAAACCCCAGTCAAACACGGGACTGACTTAACCGCATTTGACTCGAGGTTTTGACGTCTCTCCTTGATGAAAGGTTTAACTATTTTTAAAGATAGAAATAATTCCTATACTAATAATATCTTCAGAAATTGTCGAATTCCTTTCATTTACCACATTTGTTATGCATGTAGCCCGCCAAAATTACGCCTGTAGCCCGCCAAAATTATGCATGTGCCCCGTCAAAATAACGCGTGGGCATGTTCATGCAACTCGCGTAAACAAAAATCTTCATTTAGTAAAAAAAATCGGCCAAACTGAGATTGAAACAATATACAGCATTCCTGAAACGGAAAAAACTTTCCGCAGATATTTTGCCCTGAACATGGCAAAAGTAAGATTTTAAAAACATGGCAGGCAGAAAAGAGTCTGAGTCCGAAGAACAGTTGTGATGTAAGATCGGACCGAAGTATTTTCGTTGTTTTACTTGGTTTTCGCCGTAATCAGTCGGTAGAAATGCCCTCCCGGTGTGTTGTATTCGGATGTTATAACAAACCAAGATCCTGAGAAAGACACAAAAGCTGTGAAAAATACGACTTTGGGTGAATTTTGTTAACTGGAAACGCGCAAAATGAGAGCCATCCAGCACAAGTTGTCTGTTCTAAATATTTTAAGCCAGAAGATTTTGTTCGAAAAGTTGATATGCCTCCATTGCCTGGGCAAGAAAAGTTTGTAATCCCGTAGCTGAAAAGAAATAATATAGGAATAACTCCCTAGCCAAGCGTACTTGCCGGAGGTGATCGCGAAGATGATAACGGAAAACCAACTTTTCGAACGAAAGCTTCTGATATGAAATATTTAGACTATTTACAACTTGTGCTGGAAGGCTCCCGGTTAATTTGTATCGTTTGACTTCGCTTTGTAGCCTTTGTTACTGTATTCACGTGTTGCTATAAAAATGAAAACTTGATACAGCTATATACGAGTAAAGACTGGCAACAGACGCTGTGCTTTTTGAGAATATACGCTAATTATATTGAGGCCTGAAGTAGTGAAAAGTTGAGTTTGGGCGAATTTTGTTAAGAGGAATTGAAACGCGCAAACTGTGAAACTGCTTGAAGTATTTATTGTCTTCTGTGCGTTTTTTAAACTTTCAAAGAAGTCTGTTATACACTGTATTTATCTTTTTCACTTGAGATTTTGACTGGTAAGCAGCCAAAGCTGCACTTGACTTTTTCATCTTTTAAAAGATTAATGAGAAGTATTTTTTCAATATTCGACAAGATAATCAAGTGCATAAATACAATATACACTTAATGTCTGGTTATGAGGGGAAAAAAAACTAAAGGTTTCCCAAGGGATCAGACAATGCGTTGAGAGTCGGCCAAAAATGGTCGAGAAATAAAAAAGTGTCGAGATTTCGGCAAAAACAAGTCGAGAATAAAAAACGTCTTGAGATGTTCATTTTTTAATCATACTTTTTGAGCTGGTCGAGAATTGATTTCTGACTCGCTGACAGCATGGGGATATCAGATATTTTTTCAAAGGGGGAAATAACCAATCACTTTATACTTTCTATGGGTAGGTAGGATTGTACTAACTAGTGTATTCTGACGCCAAGCTAGCGAAGATGACGCAATTTCGGATAATAGGTGTAAACTCGCTTTTATATACAGCAAGATAACGCTGTCGATTGTAGAGAACGGGTATACGTGAACGCCAGGGCGAGCCAACTTATATAAAAACAATGGTGATGCAGTCGTTCGGCAGTGACATGGCGTTCGGTGACTCGCGTTCCGCGCTAACTATAACCCAATAATGAATCGTCAGATTTTTCGTCAAGTTATACAAATGTCGACTGGTTTGCGTCTTAAATTCGGACTGGACTTTGACAACTTTATCGTAAAGTAAGAAAACACTTCAACGACAACGACCACGACAGGGAAAATTAATTAAAAACGACTCATTGAAGCCTAATTCTTCTTCTACGACGAACCCTCGAGAGGTGGGGTGGGGGGACGCCGGGGGCGGGATTGTATAAACAATCTGATTCTTATGTCTATAATCTGCAGCAACTGTATGGCGACATTAACTGGCCAACAATTGGCGCCGAAACGACTTGCAAAGAAATGAAATACTGTGGCTTTTAACACATGTCTGTCGCAAATTAATTATCCTTATCCGAAACCCGCTGACATTTTCTAATATTAGCAATTTGAAGTACTGCACCTGGGTGAATTTCGAAAAAAAAAGACGTTTTGTGCTTGAAAGAGTAGACTGTGAGTATAGTTGACTTACGAGTTTAAGTCACCAAAACCTTTTCAGACTTACAAGCAGAACTATTCAGTCAAAACGTTTTCAATTGACAGTAATTTCTAGCTTCTTCAAATTAGAACCAGCTGGAACTCCTACGGTACCATGTAATCACTAGACATAAAACCCCGCCCCTGCCCCCCCCCCCCCCCCCCGGGTTCGCCGACGAGGAGGAATTGGGCTACATTTGGACGTCTTTAATTAATTTTCCCTGTCGTGGTAGTTGTCGCTGAAGTGTTTTCTTACTTTACAATAAAGTTGTCAAAGTTCAGTCCCAAAAAGAAATAACAGTTCAGAACGTACCAGTCGACATTTGTATAACCTGACGAAAGTCTGACGATTCATTATTGGGTTATAGTTAGCGCGGAACGCGAGTCACCGGTCACTGCCGAACGACTGCACCCCCATTGTTTTTATATGAGTCAGTTCGCAGTGGCGTTCACGTATACCCGTTCTCTACAATCGACAGCGTTATCTTACTGTACATAAAAGCGAGTTTACACCTATTATGATTATCCGAAATTGCATAAATTGCATAATCTTCGCCAGCTTAGCGATCAGAATACACCTACCCATAGAAATTATAAAATGATTGGTTATTTCCCCCTTTGGAAAATATCTGTGCCCCCCCCCCCCCCCCCCCCCCGATCACTTCACCCCACGCTGTCAGCGAGTCAGAAATTAATTCTCGACTAGCTCAAAAGGTATGATTAAAAAATGAACATCTCAACACGTTTTTTATTCTCGACTTGTTTTTGCCGAAATCTCGACACGTTTTTATTTCTCGACTAGTTTTTGTGGATCTCGACACTTTTTTATTTCTCGACCATAAGTTCAACTAGACTTTCACTTTCTTATTTCTATATTATTTGGTCAATGGTTTTACCTTCTTCAGATCTTCTTGTATAAATGCAGCAATCGAATAACGGCCCCACCAATTTCTGTAGTTTAAAAGCAGACAATAGTTGTGCATCAACCAGATGACTAGAAACAACCAACCCTTTTAGTTCACAACATTCACGAAGGCCCACAGGCAGCTCTCTCAAATTACACAGTGACAAATCCAGTCTTTGCAAGGTTTCTAGCTTTGGAAAGAGTGTTAGGTTGGGACCAAGTTCGTAACTGTTATGAAGGTCCAACTCGTGTAACTCAGAACATTCTCCAAGACCATCAGGTAGCTGTCTAAGACCACAATTAGACAAATCCAGTTTCTTCAGATGTGGTAGCTTAGGAAAGACAATTGGGCTGTCACCAAAGTGGAAACTGTCGTGAAGGTTTAATTCTTGTAACTCAGAACATTCCCCAAGACCATCAGGTAGCTGATTAGACAAATCCAGTTTCTTCAGATGTGGTAGCTTAGGAAAGACAATTGGGCTGTCACCAAAGTGGAAACTGTCGTGAAGGTTTAATTCTTGTAACTCAGAACATTCCCCAAGACCATCAGGTAGCTGTTTAAGACCACAATTAGACAAATCCAGTTTCTTCAGATGTGGTAGCTTAGGAAAGACAATTGGGCTGTCACCAAAGTGGAAACTGTCGTGAAGGTTTAATTCTTGTAACTCAGAACATTCCCCAAGACCATCAGGTATCTGTGTAAGAACACAATTAGACAAATCCAGTTTCTTCAGATGTGGTAGCTTAGGAAAGACAATTGGGCTGTCACCAAAGTTCCAATTGGTTTGAAAATTCAATTCTTGTAACTCAGAACATTCCCCAAGACCATCAGGTAGCTGTTTAAGACCACAATTAGACAAATCCAGTTTCTTCAGATGTGGTAGCTTAGGAAAGACAATTGGGCTGCCACCAAAGTGAAAATTGTTGTGAAGGTTTAATTCTTGTAACTCAGAACATTCCCCAAGACCATCAGGTAGCTGTTTAAGACCACAATTAGACAAATCCAGTTTCTTCAGATGTGGTAGCTTAGGAAAGACAATTGGGCTGTCACCAAAGTGAAAACTGTTTTGAAGGTTTAATTCTTGTAACTCAGAACATTCCCCAAGACCATCAGGTAGCTGTTTAAGACCACAATTAGACAAATCCAGTTTCTTCAGATGTGGTAGCTTAGGAAAGACAATTGGGCTGTCACAATAGTGGAAACTGTTGTGAAGGTTTAATTCTTGTAACTCAGAACATTCCCCAAGACCATCAGGTAGCTGTTTAAGATCATAATTAGACAAATCCAGTTTCTTCAGATGTGGTAGCTTAGGAAAGACAGTTGGGTTGTCACCACGCCAAGTGGAAATTGTTGTGAAGCTTCAATTCTTGTAACTCAGAACATTCCCCAAGTTCAGCGGGCAAGCCACAATTAACTAATGTCAATTTCTTTACCTTTGTCATATTCTGAAAAAAATCAGCATTGCAATCTAAAAGATTATCAATAACAGTCACCTCTACAATATTGGGCAATTTATCCATTCCTGTTAGCGACATCGTTGTACCACCAGCACTGAGAAACAGCTTCTTCAGATTAACCATTTCTCCAAGGAATGGTTTTTTACATTCACCACGGAACTGAACATGTGTTGGTCTTCCTGGTGATGGTATTACATTCACACTGCTCAACGAAATTTGAGGGAACTTTCCAAATGAAGAATGATAAGTCTTTATAGTTATTGTTCTTTCTCCTGGTTCACCATCAGCTATAATCAGTTCTTCCAAAGATTCAAAAGTTCCACTGCGGTCGCAAACTAAAACACCTTCTTCGTAATCTCTTAAAATTACTTGATGCAACTTTTTCTTGGTAGAAAACTTGAGCGGTTGCCCTCTCAAAGCTTTACATTTCAGATCAAGAAAAATTAGACCATGCTGATCAAGTGCAATATAACAGGTCTTCCACAAATACTTGTCGCCAACTTTTTGTGCATACAGATGGTTGCGACCACAATAATCAAATATTTCAATTGTGATATTAGGTGGCAAACTATCGATGGTTGACTCAAGAAAGCTGAGCACATTTTCATGACAAAGAAGGACTTTAGATTTTTCAGGATTTTTAAGCAGTTCAATTGGAAATGCTTCTTTCAGAACACCTGCTGGTCTCAAATCCATTACAGTCATTCCATTTTTTTCGTGTGGTTTGCACACGACATCCTGTATCGTTATGGAACCATCGTTCGCTACCAAACTACTAGATGACCCAGTATTTGGTTTAACATTGGGTTTATCCACCAAACTACTAGCTTGCCAAATTATTGGTTTGGTAGTGGGTTCATCCATTACTAAAGAATTAGTCTATCCAACCATGGGTCACACAATATTTTGGAATCATTTCCTGTAAGATAACAATTATTGTTGTTATAACAAGACCAATAAATTAATAGTTGTACATAATGTTGTAGCATAATAAAAGAAGTTAACATTATATATATATATATATATATATATATATATATATATATATATATATATATATATATATATATATATATATATATATATAGTGCTTAGCTATATTCATAAGGACACTGAGTATTTGTTTACAATGGCTTTTATATAAACATTGTTAATTTTAAAACACTCAAATCGGTAATTTTCTCAAGAAAAAATCTTACGTTACCATAGCCACATTTGACCGATTGATTGCTATGCTACGATCGTAGATTTTGTCACAGGACGTTCAAACAATTTGAGTCACAAGGCCGCTCGATTATTTTGAGTCGTTGGTGTACGCAAACTTTGTTCAAGCCTATTTCGGAGGGCCGAAGAGATCAATTTTGTCGAAACTACCTCTGTAAATGTATTCAACATGTTCTTAGCAAATTTTTAAAGCAATTAGATGTTTCGGAGTGAATTTATAGAACCTTTCTGTCGAAATTGTCGGAGTTGGGGTCTCCTACCTTATCTAATTACATTGGTGTGAAGAAGAGCCGTGAGTAGAGATGTTCAATAGTTTATACCAGTCCTCTGAAGAGGATCAAACAACAAATCAACACAGAAAAATCAAAGAAAGCCTCTACTTTATATTTTGCCACAAAATACAATACATTATTTGCATAACCAGGTTGTTTCACAAGGCTTAGACATGTATGAATCTAATGAATGAATAAAATGCTTGATTGCACTCGTACCAAAATTATGCAAACATCGGTTTGTATAAAATAAGGATAATGAGAACAATGAAGCTTTTTTTTTCTACACGGAGAATCTTGCAGTCATATTCTTATTAATTTCTCATCTGAATTTCAACCAAAATTGAAAGGTTTGGTCCTTGATCTATAATCAATCTTTCCACAAACATTCACAAAAACCTGTGAAGTATTTTGAGAGATATCCTGGTGACAGACTCACAGAAAACAAACAAACAAACAAACAAACCCCCCCGCGCGGCGCGCGCGCGCGCGCGCGCGCGCGCGCGCGCGCGCGCGCGCGCGCGCGCGCGCGCGCGCGCGCGCGCGCGCGCCGCCGCGCGCGCGCGCGCGCGCGCCGCCGCCGCGCGCGCCAACAGACAAACAAACAAACAAACAAGCAAACAAACAAACAAACAAACAAACAAACAAACAAACAAACAAACAAACAAACAAACAAACAAACAAACAAACAAACAAACAAACAAACAAACAAACAAACAAACAAACAAACAAACAAACAAACAAACAAACAAACAAACAAACAAACAAACAAACAAACAAACAAACAGAAAGATAAACAGACTGAGGTAAAAACATAACCTCCTGGCGGAGGTAATAAATAAATAAATAAATAAATAAATAAGTAAATAAGTAAATATTAAGTTAATTAATTAATTAATTAATTAATTAATTAATTAATTAATTAATTAATTAATTAATTAATTAATTAATCAAAAAATAAAATCAATGTTAAAATGTTGAAATTTAACTTTGAAATCTTCAAAAGAATCTGAGTTTACTAAATTATCTGCAAGAGAATTCCAATCCTTGATCATTTGTGGAAAAAATGAAAATTTAAAACTTTATAAAAAAATATATTTAAACATCTTTATAAAACGTAGGTATACGGTTTAAAAGAATGCATGACTGCCACGTGTGTGCATTTCACTATAGATCGTTTTGATCTGACGTCACGGCGGCCATATTGGTGTACCAAAACAATGAAATGGCGGCCATATTGGTGTATGGGAATAGCTCTTTCTTATTCAAATATTTCGTATTGTTTCACCACCCCAGTGGGGCCACCGATCACGTGAGTCACTATAGATCTGTATTAGTGGTTTGCGGTATCTAGATTAAGGGGGTGATTACATGGACCTGGCTAACTGTTGAACTCGCTTCGATACGCGTTCGTTTGGTTGACTGTGTGAATAAATAGTGCTGAAAGGAACTGAAATAGAACATCAACGTTGTTTGTGTGTTTCGTGATCAAAGTGAAGATTTAATAAATTAATTAGTTATCGTGAAGACGCTTTCCTGGGTTAGCTAAGACTTTAACAATCTTTTTATTAACGACGGGCTTACAAAATAAATTTAGACTAATTAGTGTAAAACTGAAGTAAAGCTAACGTAACTTTGCCCTTATTTACTTGATAATTGCAAATTTTGGCCTGAAATCATCCCGGTTAACCGGGCCAGTCCGGTCCATGTAATCGCCCTAATTATCTAATGAGTCAATTTATACAATAAATTTAGTTTTGCTTTTTTCCTCCTTAACTCCAGACTACCTATCCTAACTCTCTAATCATGTCCGTGACACTCACTGTCTGTTGATAATTTTGAGTACAAAACCGTGTGCAGCTTTCCTCTGTACGCTTTCTATTTTGGCTAATTGTATCTTTCCTTATAGAATAGATCGCATGACGCACTCGCATATTCCAACTTCGGTCTTACTATTGTTCGGTATGCAATTTTTCTGACCTCTCGAGGGCAGTTCTAAAGAAACTGCATACCGAACAATAGTAAGACCGAAGTTAGAATATGCGAGTTCGCCATGTTTAAAAGCCGTTGTAAACAAACACTCATATAGTGCGAGTTTCGACTACCTGTGCCATGTTTACAGAAAATGACATGCCGTAGAATCACGTAAGTAAACGACTTCCAAAAAAGTACTGACTCCCCTAAAATAGCGCCCGCCCTGGGCAATTAGCCCTCTCGTCCTTGCGACCCTCGGAAAGTTCTAGCCGCCAAAAAATAGCGATACCCCCAAAGTAGCGACACTCATAAAGTAGCGGCATCCGGAAAGAAGCGGCACCCAAAAAGTAGCGGCACCCCGAAAAAAGCGGCACCCCGAAATTAACAGCTCCCCAAACGTAGCTACTCCCCCAAAACAGCGGCACCCTTAAGTAACGACAACCCAAAAGTACTGGTTCCCCGAAAGTATCGATCCCCCAATAGTAGCAACACTCCCATAAGTAACGACTCCCCGAATGTAGCAAAACCTCAAAAGCAGCAACACTAAAAAAGTAGCAACAACCCCCAAAAGTAGCAACAACCCCCAAAAGTAGCAACAACCCCCAAAAGTAGCAACACAACGAAACGAAAATAGCAACACGCTAAAAGTAGTAGCCTCTGTAATGTATGTAAGTAGATTCATATAAATACAGAACTTCGTTTGATGAACGAGGTCTTGTTCAGAGTATTAAATGGCCTACAAACGATAACTGGCGTAGTCGGCAGGATAATCCATTACATCCACTCGAATCATCGAAGTTAACAACCAAAAGAGAATATAGTTCTTTGAGTAGAAAGAGAGATGGAGCGAATTATTGGTTCAGTTCCTCAAATAAATAGACTGGCAAAGTAGAGACTTTCCGGTAGCTTGGAATGCGTTCAAAGAACACTCCGAATTCATGTTTGGACTTTGGAGGCCCACTCAAAGACTGCTCGGAATTAGCTGAAAAACGCAACTACTTGATGATCTGGGTAGGAAAGTAAGGACGAGAAATTCACAAAACTTTTACGCTAACAGCTGACGAGAAGAAGCTCGATGTTCATTATCAGAAGTTCGAAGCCCATGTATAGTTGTTTCATGCTAAAGTACAAGAAGAGGAAGAAAAGTTTGAAAATTTTGTGACCGAACTTAAATTGTTGACCCGAGATTGCGTATATCAACAAGCAGATGAAATGGTTCGAGACAGGATTATGCATGTTCGGAATCAGATCTTCGAAGGTTCGAGCCAGATTAATTCAAGAAGGATCTTCCTTGACGATGGAAAAAGCTACTGACATTGGACGCACAATGGAAATTTTTGAAGCTCAGTTAAAAAGTATGACCGGAGATGACGCCAAGGTTCATGGAATAAAGTCGAGATATTATGGTCCCAATACAATGTTGTCAGACGCTGACCGGCAGCAAACATATACCATACAAATTCCCGAATAAAGAATTCACTTTGATACACATACTCATTCATAACAGTACTATTTTAGTTAATTCTAGATACGTGTTTTTTAAACGGAGTAAATATTCGATTAATTAAGCTATTTAGCTCAGGTTTTTGAAATTGACAACTTCTAAAAATACACTGCTTTAATTAGGGGGCGGCACGAAAAATAACAATAGGCACCTGCAGGCGCTCCCCTTCCCCATAGTTCCTAGAATTATATTGTCTGGAGACGCGGCGAACATCAAAGCGGTTAACAATGAGCTACAATTTAGGTTGAGGGTGGCAAATAAGGTGCACAATCTTTTGTTTTACGTTCATTAATATTTATAAAGCAACGCTGCTATTGGTTGATTGCTCTGATTATACCAAAAATACAATGTGTTCAGCAAGCGTTAAGGTGAAATAAGGTGCACAAACGTGAACAAAAACCTAGAACAAAGACTTTGGCCGACGCGTGGGGTGCTAGAGCGTGCCAATATAATTTGAAACTCCGTGTCATGTGCCTGTCTTTTATTTTTCAGTAATGGATCGTTCCGGATTACGAGTTTGTTGGCCATTTTATTAAAGAATATTTCTATAGCAAAGGGTTGTGCTTGAAGAAGTGCAAGATTCGAGACACAGGTCCCCTATAGACCACTTTCATAAAGGCCTTCACTTTAAATATTCTTTTATGTGCATCTAAATGAGCCTTTCTGGCCTCGTTATGAAACAAAAATTCTTTTGAATTGCAGACACACAAACGAGGCTAGAAAGGCTTATTAAGATGCGCATAAAAGAATATTTAAATTAGTCGCTATTATGAAAGTGGTCTATGTTGGTCATCTCTTAACAGAGGGAGGTGTAAAGGCAGATCCAGAGGAAGTCTGAGCAGTGACTAAGCTGGAACGCCCAGAAGAACTCCAAGGAGTTCGCCGATTTCTAGGATTCATCCAGTATCTTAGCAAGTTTCTACGTAGATCGTCAGAAGAAAATGCACCATTAAGATAACTGGTAGAGAAAGAAACAGCGTGACATTAGAATAACAGGCAGGAAGATAGTTCTCAAAAGTTAAAAGAACTTGCACTATCTACTCCAGTTCTGAAATTATACGACGTTAAGAAACCAGTGAAGTTGTTGGTGGATGCCAGTAGCAAAGGTCTTGGAGCCGTTCTGTCATAAGAAGACATGCCAGTAGCATATGCCTCAAGAGCCCTCACGACAGCGCAGCAACACTACACACAGATAGAAAAAGAGCTTTTGGCTATTGTCTATGGATGTAAGAATTTCCAGCAGTATGTATATGGCAGAGAAGTAGAAGTGGAGACCGACTACAAACCACTGGAAAATATTTTCAGAAAACCATTATATCAAGGCCCGTTGCAGAAAATGTTATTACAGCTGCAGAATTCCCCAACACAGGGGCTAAGGTCCCCGAGAGGGGGGCTTTTCAAAATTTGAACGTCTACTGTAGAATAGCTTTTTCCATCTTCTCCGCGTGAAATTATCGCAATAACCGACAAGCTACAGCATCTATTTTCATCCTTTGAATAAGGAAAAATTAAAAGTAACGAGTCCCTGAAAGTAGCAACACCCAAAAAGTAGCGGCACTCCGAAAGTAACAATGCATCTAAATGCATCTAAAGTTGCGGTTGCAATAACCGACAAGCTACAAATACATCTAAAGTTGCGGTTGCAATAACCGACAAGCTACAGCATCTATTTTCATGCTATGAATAAGGAAAAATTAAAAGTAACGAGTCCCTGAAAGTAGCAACACCCAAAAAGTAGCGGCACTCCAAAAGTAACAATGCATCTAAATGCATCTAAAGTTGCGGCACCCTGAATGAACATCCATACATGTTTAACACTGAATGTTCTAGGTAATTATGGGTGAAGGAAAATTTCGAGGGTAGAATATATACATCATAATTTAATTATTATTATTATTATTATAATTTTCTTTTTTATGTTTATTTACTAATGGGCGAAGTATAATAAATAAATAAATAAATAAATAAATAAATAAATAAATAAATAAGTAAATAAATAAATAAATAAATAAATAAATAAATAAATAAATAAATAAACAAATAAATAAATAAATAAGACCAAACCAGGACCAGTTGCGATAAATGCAACATCAAGGCCTTCCGGCTAGGAATTGAACCCACGACCCTGTGATGCTAGTGCAGTGCTCTGACTACTCACTTAGCTATGGAAGCTGCATGCCAAGAGCCTGGCCACGAGTTATGTATATATAATGTGGTATATATACAGAACTCGTGGCCAAGCTCTTGGCAACGGCTTCCTTAGCTCAGTGATCAGAGCACTTCACTAGCATCGCAGGTTCAATCCTGCTTTGGTCTTATAATGTATTTATTCTACACTCGAAATTTTCCTTCGCCATAATTACCTATAGAACATTCAGTTCACAGTAATCGAGTTAAATGCCAAATATTACTTGTAGTATACCCATGTTTAGCCTGCGTGCAGACTTCCCCGGTTTCCGAAGTCTGCACGCAGGCTAACCCATGTTTTATATTACTCTCGACTTCACACGAATGTATATGTAAATCGACGAGTTGTTAATTCATACCAATCGTACAACGCGTACTGGCACTTGTAAATTCACTATATATACTAGAAATACATGAACGCAAAAACCCCTCGCCCGCTTTTTTGAAACACCACCCTCCCCCCCTGATTAAAATAAGCACTCCTGATATACATACAGCCAATATAAAAACAAACAGATATAAAAACAAATATTAAATCCTTGGGATAATTATAGAATTTATGGATGTAGGATGACAAAACTGATTTAAATCATTTAATGAAAGTTGAACATATCAGAGCAAAACTTAGATTTCACTTGTAAAAATTATATTGTTTTTTAATAAGTTTCAAAAGGGATTATTTTTAGCAAGCCTTTAAATGGCTTCCCCATGCAATAAATGTTTTGCAAAGGCAGAATTAAAAGTTAGCAGTTCAAAAATTACATTTATAATAGAGTCTGAGATAAAAACAATTCAGTAGAATGGGATTCCAGAAAGAAGTATTAAACAGACAACGTTTCAGTCGAAAATTTGGAAATACAGCCAATAAATTAAAACCGACAAAGCCTATGAGTATTTTTAATAATAAAAAGTGCATGCAAAGATCACGTCCACATATTAAGCCTATTG